>JAZHYW010032279.1:0-116627 GCA_037355805.1 Ixodes ricinus | reverse complement strand
CCTTCCTCCTCCTCTCTCTCTTCTCTCTCTCTCTCTCACACACACACACACACACACACACACACACACCCTCTCTCTCTCTCTCTCTCTCTCCCCTCCCCCCCCCCTCCCTCATCATCATCCTGGCAATTGTTGCCGTCTTATATTCGCGCCTCTAGTGCAGCGGCACAATGTACGTTCATACCTTGCTGTTCAATGCACGTTCATACGCCGTCACGGCCGATTCACTGGTGCCACTTGTCAGCCAGCACGTCCAGGAACCTGAACGCTTCCCTGCGACACGGCTCCCGCAGCAGCGAGTTCACCCCTTTGCATCGATTATTCAGAGTTTGATCTCTGCAGCGTGACTACGCTGCCATTTCAACAGCAGAACCTATTCTCCCCGTCTCGAAGAACGGTAGAAAAAAGGCGATCTGCATCACTGGATTGCGTTCACAGATCTCGGCAGCTAGACGACGATATTTGTCGATGTACACGCTTGCACTAATGTTGGGGTTAATGGTGCCGACGTGCAGGATGACAACATCGTAACCGGGTAGCCTCTCAGACGCCTGGGAAAACAAGTGCCGACCAAGCAACATCATAACACCAACGCTGCAATTTCAACAGCCAGCGCAGGCTACCAAAACTCGAGGCATAAATGCTAAACAAAACGCTTCAAAGAGTGCGAAAATCAGTCAAAATAGTTTATGACCGGAGCAGACGGCAGCGAGGCCAGGAAGGAATGGTATATATACGTAGCAGGCAAGTACGGGTACAGTGGCTAAGTACGGGGGGGGGCTGTGACCCGGCCGACGCGGCCACGAATTACAGGGGCAGACGGCCATGGTAGGGCACATGTCATAACAGGCAACATCCGGGGCCGGGGGTGAGACGTTACCCGTCGGGACAGAGGAGCTCACGGCCTGGGCCTCTCCGACGGGATATCACCGGTCGGAGGAAGATTCGGCATGATGACCACCACCGACGGCATGTCGAGAACCACCCACAACAAGCGGCATGTTCGAGCAACTTAACTTGCTGCAGAACAACGCCTAACCGTCTGGCCGACGAATGCTCTTCTCGTTCTTCTCGAGACCGAGATGAAGGCCCGGATTTTCCGGCTGTTCGTCTTGCCCTTATTCGCCTGACCGGAGATTGTGCTGCGTATCCGGCAAGAGTCATTCATGATTGCCATGAGAACGACGCGCCGCCGAGCGTCGTTCTGTCCTGTCTCAATATCGTCAAACAAAAAGAAAAATCAGTAATAATGATTTTGTTGCCAACTTACGGCTAATAAATTAATTACGGTGCGCTGTCCATTGAAATATCGAGGCGAACAAACGAGAGTTAACACACCAAAGAACACCGAGCAGAAAATACACCATTATCGGGGACTGGCGTCTTTGCAGATTTGCCAGACAGCCAGGCACGGTCCGTTCATATCCAGGCCTTCCAGCGTCAGCGACTGCTGTTTAAATGCGCAGTGACGCCATGACGAGTGTCCGCCATACGCGGCTACCATATTTTGAACTCGGCGGCATTAATTACCTGGGCGGTCAACTCACCAACGATGACGCCGCGCAAATCTTCCTGGAGAGTGGTGGCTGATATACGCGTCGAACTCACCGACTTGTCTGGTCGGCGCTGATAAGGTCAGCAGCATCACAAATTTCGCTGCACATATCTTCCCCACGTCAGATCTGCACCGAGGTTATCGCGGTTACCATGTCGTCAATGCATTGCCTGCGTCGATGTTGATAATGGAGTACGCGGCCCAACCCGTCAGTAAGTCCCCGTCGTTAATAGTCTGATGCCTGTCCCATCGCCTGCAGGTCCACAGGATCAACAGATACGGGCGACATCGACTTGCAATCAGCCACCACGTTCAACGCAGCGTGGATCGACCGCCAGGTAAGCCCAGCCAGAAACGGCGATACAGGCGATTTTGCTGTCGACGACCGGCACCTTTATCGCCAGTGAGCAGATAAGAAAGCAGTATCAGCGACGCAGCGAACAGACGAGCAAAAATTTCCGTCGTCTGCTCGCTGTGTCTTTGAAGATGGCGCTACAGGTTGGCAACCATCACGGCATCGGTAATCCAGCATCTTCAACGTCTGATCGAGATGATGGATCGCGAGGAGGTGACGAAATTGATCACCTGTAACGTCCTTTCTCTTCGCTTTGTACCCTCCATGAAAACGCAGCATAAATTTGGGACTGATCGGCTGCAGGAGGTATCCACCATTACATTTCAACGTTCCGGTTCAGCCAGAACCTCTTTCAATACGCTCTAACCACGCGAATCCTGTTGCTCACAGATACGTTCACCATTAACCTGGCAAGCGAAATTTATTACAACAGGTCACCATAAATCAATACCATCTTGCGCTGTGAAATTTTGGGGCCAGGCCGAGTAAGAACAGCTTTTCGGAATACAGAGAGCTGGAATTGCTGTAGAACTGATATCCTGGAATGAATCTCTACCCTGCTCGTTTGACTTGCTGAGAGCCACCAGCAGTAAGGGATATCATTACTGCAGTAGTTGAAGACCTTGGGATTGTTGCATAAATTGCAATCGGCTACCTTCATTCAGCAGGGATAAGTCAAAATTCCTTATATTAACTTAGTCATAAACATACATACTAATTTTTTGACTTTTAATTGAACGAGAGTCAAGGTTATGATCTTATATATTTATAGCGTGGATTTATTATAACACCTTATAATTTAACTATTGTCAATAAGAGATAATGAAGAAATAAAACAAAGAAAGAAAAAGTAGTATTACAACGGTATACTGTCGTAATGACGCACTTTTACGAAAAATAATGAGTAATATTTATGCTGTTAGTACTGCGACAGTCGTATGACTATAGCAAAGTATGTAATCAAGAAAGATGGTGCTGACTGTCACTGTAATATACTATTAATCGAATACAAAGATAAAATCTCCGAACTAGTTTGCCATAATTCAGTTAGATCCGATAAGACTGTGTCTGAATCTTCATGACTTGCTGGAGAGAATTGAAGAGACTGGATGTAGATAACCAGGGTGGATATCACGGCCCATCAAGCCCGCCCATTACTACTGAACTGTATGATTGTTTGCTGAAACCACGTGGTCGTGTTTATGTCTCCATATATCCAGGTTCATCTGTCGTCGATATCATTACAGAGGTGATAGACGCGTAGCCTGGTTTTGTTCAAGGTCACAATTGTCTGAATAAGTCATCAATACCCATGACGCGATACGAGGCCAGCAGCAGTCCTTTTCGCTTGTCCAGTTCATTATCAGCCCTTATAAAGCGCGAAAATTAATGACTGCTGCGCGGCAACAGCAGTAATGGTATTGATTGAACAATAAGGGCGTTCATCATCATTGTCATCGTTAATGGTTAATCAAGCGATAAAACAACCAAATATATGTAACCTGTTTTTCATTAAGGTTTTTTTCAAGAAAATTCATGACAGAGCAGAGCGTCATGCGTTAACCAACGATATAATGTATTGGTGACTAGGCATCAAACTTGTGAACTGCTTCATTTTCAGCGAATGAGAAGAAAGTCGGTAAATCGATAGCTGGCCCAATTGTCTCCAGCCAAATACTGCCAATACACTGGGAAATTTCGCAGTTATTGTATTAATCACGACGGATGTTCATAGAGGCACTGGGGCTGAGATTTCACAATCAACAGTCTTTATTGTTACCCGTGCAACGAACAACTGGAGCAATGGTTATCGGACGGAAGCAGGAGGGTAGTTCAGCAGAAAATAACCGCACAGAGTTTGAAGGCAAAATAGCGACAGTTGTTTGTTGCAACGATTATTGATTTTCAGATTCCAGAATCAGAACGACTTACACCGCAGGAATAACGTCAACGACTATGCCTGTTCAGTACGCCGCAGTTTGGTGATAAGCTATCGTTCAAAACTAAATGTGCAGATAATCAGTGGAGATGCCAAACAGTACGACTTATCAGATGTTTTGTTTCGCCATAAAGGGTTTGTCGATAAGAATATGCGCTGAAGAAACGTTTGGCAGTCATTATATCGGCGATGTTGCCATCCTCCACCATAGCCCTCTATACCAGGCCTGGCAGACGACGGTGATTGTTGATCATCGCAGATCTTTGAGCGAAGATCACGGCAATATTCCGTCCCCTCCGTTGAACCTGGTCGTCAGCGCACAAATTTTGCAGCGGTGAGGACCCGAAACATGGTTTTCAAACCCGACGAGAAAGAAGCGGTAACGCGAGGAACGCGAGCGGACATTCCATCGCTCGGGAGAAGTGTATTTCGGCATCTCGCCGCAGCGGGGCGCCCGTTACATGCCTCTCCTCTCATCCGTTGTCTGCTGCTTTACCTGTTCACTTTCGGCCGCGTCTCGTGTCGATCTGCCAGGCTTTGTCAATATAGAGGAGGCTATGCTTCAACCTATGAGAGCCGAGAAACGGTGCTTAGCTATACTCCGTTTCACGATAACTTGGCGAACTGTGGAGGCTAGGGCCCAGCGACCCGATCAGAGCAGTCGGAGTGAGGCACGTGACCCGATGTCACGGGAGCATTCTGTGTCACTACACCAAATGCAAAGTGCGAGGCCCGGAGGAACCGGCTGTCGTCTGCCAGCCAAGAGTCGTCTGCTCTGAAACCAACCAACTTTGGATGATCGGCCACCGCAGGAAGATATCCGTCCACTAGAATAGCGAGCACTTCGGGGACAGTTTTTTAAGTCCGTGCACAGTGCGATGTTTTGGGCGTAAACGGCCGATTACGGCTGCGATCGCCGGCGATCGCCAACAGCCACGGCGCAACAAGGCGAAAACAAATCGAGCGGATACGGGTGTGGCGTCACTTTTTTTGGTTTAGATATAATTGAAACTCTTAAATTTGTGATTATTTATTTTTTTATTCTTCACATCGTCTCGTTATAGATGAAATCGCGAGAGTTCGAAATGCCATTAAAAGAAAAAGACGCCTAAGAACTACTTTTTGTCGCGGAGGGCTCTGTTGCTGTGGCGGTAACGAAGCCCCGGTGGCCTCGACCATGGAGTGTCATCACGTGCCTTGCTCCGGCGCCCTTATTGGGTCGCAGGGGCCGCAGCCTTCACAGTTCGCCAAGTTATCGTGAAACGGAGTATTGCTAGGCACCTTTCGTTATGGGAGGGTCCTAGAGCTGGGCTGCCTCCGCCCAAATTGAGTCTAACGGCGTAAATATTGCTTTAAAACAAAATATGCGTCCCATCTTCAAAAGAAGAATAAGTTTTCATTCCAGTCTTTCTTTAGGCGGAAATGCGATTTACAGAGTTTCCGATACACGAGATCTCTAAAGAGGTTAGACACAGACATATATGCACGGATGGTGATGCGAACTCTTTCGTCTTTTGTACACGGATGGATGGCTGCACACTCTATCACAGTCTATTTGCGTCGTGACTCGCTAACGCTTCCTGTTATCGCGCTGTCTCTCTCTCTCTCTCTCTGACAGAAAAAGCGTAACGCAAAGCAACGAGATATCGCAATGTCGACGCGTCAGTGCGTGAATAACTTCTCCCATCCGCTTTCCGCTTGTCCGAAAGGTTGGCATTCATTTTTGTTTGCCCCTGTCAAAACTCGTGCACGCTTGCGTCTTGCAGGAAACGAGGCGTTAATAAAAAAAGGCAACAACATAAATAAACAGTTCATCCCTCAGGACAGACGTCAGCAATGACAAACACGACTCGGTCGGTCGGACCGCTGTCCCCTGACTGAAAATAAGCGCAGGGTTGCCAGAGTTTATTCCAACTGCTGTCCGCTCCGATGCGGTTGCCTGGCGTTGCACGAGGATCAAGATTTATGGAGGCCCCCGCGTTGGGCCCGACTCTCATATTTAAAGCCGGCAACCGAGATCCTTCTTCTCCCTCATTTCTTCCTTCTCTCCTCTGCCGGTTGGGGAATGCTCGTTAAAAATTCATTTACGCGGCCGCGGTTTGTCTCCATGTTGTTCGCGGGCGGCCGCCGAGCGACTGTGGCTCCATCTCGTGGGCGACGCGGGAACTACAGTAGTGGGTATGAACAAGTGGGGAAAAAGAACGAAGGAGTCTTGTAAATAATAATAATAATGGTATGGATTGGGAGTGACCGAGTGACAAACAACGAGCAGTCGCATCGCGGCTCTCTTAATATTGATTTGGTTCGTCGGCTCGCGTGGCTTCTCAATGTCTGTAGAAATTCGTAGACGCGCTGTTGTGCCATGTTCGTCTGTTTTTTTCTGTTCGTGTTTGTAAATGAAAATAAGTTTGGGTTTGCGTTTGGATCTAAGGGCGCTGGAAAGCATGTACGAGAGCGTCTTTGCGTTTTACTCACTGACAGTAGAAATGGAAGGTAAAAAGTGTTTTTGAATTAAAATCTTTCAATGAAGGCTGTTTCAAAATTATGTGTGTTAAGTTTTATTTTGTTTATTAGTAGGATTGTCGTAATAGCCAATCGAAATTCTGACGTAGCCCCTTCCGTTGCGGCGCGCCAGCGCAAAAGAACGCGAGAGCAAAGAGAAAAACTAGTGAAAGTGACGTCATCGGTGGGGGCCACATGGCCCTTGGTCATGTGGCCCTGACCATCGTTACACGGAAGCCCTTAACCGCAGTGAAGTCCCACTTAACTGCTGTTGCACTTCACCTCAGTTACCGCACAATGCTCTCGGACAGCTATTTCAGAAGTGAAGATTGCGTGTGCAAAGCTCCGTTGGGCGCTCAAGATGCGCAAGTGCACGCGTGCGCCCATAGCTTTGACTAGAGCCACTAAATAAGCTACGCTTCAGAGTAACGACACTTACCCATCTTGGTGCTCAAAATCATGTTTGCCAGATATCTTAAGTTTTATCTGAAATCACACGAAACGCTCTTTCGTCCCCCATACATGTTCAAACCGTTCGCGACAGAGCAAAGCAACATTACACGAGCTTTCCTAACACCGAATCTAATGCTGAGGAAGTCGCACTTTCGAATCATGACGATCGGCAGTTGCGTCTGCTCTGTTCTAAGCACCAAGATGGCGGCGCCCGCGACAATGTCGGGGAACGGAGTGCCGATACTCTAAGCGTAGCTCATATAATGTCTTTAAGTCAAGCATTGGTGAGGAGTACCCAGGGTTTCCAGACTGGCGCCCAAATAAAACGTTCTCCATCCAAAGTGGCCAGACTAGTTCTCGAAGCGCGACTGCTTGCAAACGTCTAAACGGCGTGCAAGTTCTTCTGCTCCTTGGGCACCTCGTGCATTTGTTTACCCCCGAGCTCAACCAATGGCCGTGCGCCCTTGACTGCTTCGTCATCGCGAGTTCCCTGTTCCTTCTCTGTGTCCTTTGATTGGCGTGTGCCTTTGTGCAACGGGGAACAAACGGAATCTCGGAGAGTCGCTGATAAGAGCTGTAGCGTGTGTTCTGCATTTCGTGTATTTAACCTCTAAAAACAAAAGCTTTTTTGTTTGCGTTTTTTTCTTTTGTGCAATTCGTTTTGGTTGTCCGTATCGACCTATGACGCAACCTCATCCGCTAATAGGCGATAATATGGTCCAGACTCACCACGCCTTGCGTGTTCCTAACGCGTGTCCCAAACTATGCCTGACCAAGCCCCAGTGTTGAATAGGCGTTACAGAAAAAGAGTAATAAAATGCGTTACTCGTTATTGCAAATAAAGGTAACGCGTTATTGTTACTGTTACCGATAAGAAGTAACGCACGTTACTGTTGCGTTACTTTTTTTAAATTTTGAATAAACATGTTTTACTGTTTTGACGGTACATGTATGCATAAGCGCCATATTTCAAGAAACATTAGAAAGTTCTAGAATAGGGTTCCCAACGTTTGGGTTCCCCTAAGAAATCGAGGGACCCAAACGCAACAAGGTTGTTGTCGACGGCTAGGGAATAGGGATCTTGCAACGCAGGCGCAGAGCGCTTACGTTTCCAGCTGCAGCGCGAATGCTGGCTAGCGAGCGTAATAATCAAAAAAGAAAAATATTTAAAAAGCGTAAAACAGTGCGCTTAGCAAGTATGTTTTGTTTACAAATAATGGTTAAGGTAAATCCCAATCAATGGCTAAAACAAGAGACAATCTAAAATCAGTATAAATGTTGTTGGCTGTATTCAGCCAAAAGAATCTAATCAGTAGCGCTCAAATTTGGCGCTCGTTCTCGGATTTCTTGGGCGTTCGCGTGCGCTTCGACCGTCTGTCGCCGAAGATTTAGGCCTTCAACTATGCCGAAACTGAGACGAACGCGAGCAAGCATACCCTGCGAGCAGCTGCTCTATTTAGATCGGAGCTGGAGCGACTTTGGAGCTTCGAAATACTTGTTTTTCAAGCTGCAGGTATCGTGCCACGATACCCGCAGCTCTGTGGCTCCAGCCAAGCGACAGAGCCACCTCGCGGAAACACGCGACGCGTAGACGCCCTAAGGGTGAACTGTTTAACGCCGAACGAGAGCTTCTGTCGTCAGTGCCGCAGCAGTCGCGGCGATAGCTTTCTTTGCGAAAGCGTGTCGCCGCTAGCATACACACTGCCTGACCGGGGCCACGGACGATGTCTCCACTGGTCGACTTTCCCTTACCCAAGGGCCGTGAGCCCGCGATCCACGGTCCAGTCTTTTGTTCTGCGTTGCGTTGACGACTTTGTGTTGTTTTCGTTCACTCCTTTTTTACCTTGTCTAATACTAACGGTCTTTTCCACTTTATTCAGTTGCAAATGGTTTAGCCTTCTGCGCCCCTCCCTATTATTGTAATGGACCCTTCTGTTCATCGGTATCTCCCTCCCCTCTATGCTGAAAAAGGAATAAGAGAGCTCTTAAGAGAAAAAGAAATGTAATCAATATAAATCGTAGTCATTGTGCGTTTTCATCAATGTCATTCATAGTTTAATTTAAAAAAGAATGAAAGTACCTTGAGAGTCACTAAGTTACAATGGTAAAGTAGCTGTAACTGTAACGCGTTACTTTTATTTTTAAGTAACTCTAACTGTAACTTAAATACATGTTTCACAAATTATTTGTAACTGTAACTAATTACTTTTTAAAAGTAACTTACCCAAGACTGCCGATATCGTTTCATGACCCCTTTCACCTCGAGTACTCATTGCACCAGGGGCGGATTTAAAAGGGGAGGGGGGGGGGGAATGACAGCTACCCTAGGACCCCCAAGGGCAACTTTCTTTATATAGATAAAACAACATACACCAGGGTTTTCGTTTCTCTTTTATTTACAATTAAATGTTCCGGTTTTTTTTTTTTTATGGAGGTAGGAGGAAGAGTAGGGGACATTACGGCTCAAGCCAGCCAAACGAGAAAATCGCGAGCGGAACCGGAAGTAGAGGTCGCTGTCGCTGGGAACGCCCCCACGGGTGCCAAGGGTGTTCTTTCCATCCAATAAAGTAATTTGGTTTTGTTCGTTTTTAGTCATTGTTGGGGGCGCGTCCCTCCAAACCGGAAGTCTCCCCGGCTTCATTCTCCTCTGTGAGTTTTTCTTAAAGTAAAGGCAAACTTTTTAATCGGCAAACATTAGGTCAACCAAATCGACAAAATATATCCGGGAAACGCATCGCCCGTGACGTCATATCCGTCTGCGACGTCAGATCTCTCCGCAGCCCCCCCCCCTTTTACAATCCCCCTTCCCCCAAGCCTGACTCATTAATTCGCCCTTGTATTGGATGTCATCACAACGCGTTCGGTCGATCCTTTTCACCGTTTTACTACGAATTCGTATTATTTATCCTAGATGCGAAAGAAAACAACTAATAAATTGCACGAATCGCCGTTGTCAACTTGGTTTGATCAAAGTGCCCGACGCCTCGGTCAAATGCAGTGAACAAAATAAACGAATTACACGGTCTCGTTTCCTTTCATCGGCGCTTCTCGAAACAGGAAGCGACCAAGAATTAAAAAAAACATAATAATCATAAATACGAGGCAAAACAACAGAAGAAGAGATGAACGTTGTCCCGTTTCTTTGGGAGAGTAAATATAACCAGAATGTGACTATATCTGACTGTTATTCGCGTTTTGTTATAACAAAGAAGCTTGGTGATGTGGACAATGGTGCTATAACCAGACGATGAAAGTATGCAGTGTGACTTTAAAAGTCGTCCTCCGCGTATGCTTTCAACAACTTTCTCTGGCGGCCGCCTTTCGAAAGCACTTAGGTGGCTATTTTGCTCGTATTTGTACATATTGTTTTTGTTTTGAGTGGTAAATAAATAAAGGTCTGTTCTTCGTCAGGCATGTTTGCGAACGGATGTTTTTAAATGTTTGGTATTTCTTTGAGCGCACGCTTCCTCTAGAATTTTCATTGAATACGCCCAGAGGGAAAATTCTGGAAAAAGTGTGTCCAGATTTTTTTTTCCATCCATTGTTCATGGTTCTTTCTAGCCGAAACACCTTTTTCTTTGTAGCGCGAAAAATACGTTCTATTTTATTTGTGTGTGTGTGTGTGTGTGTGTGTGTGCAGATTAAAAATGTACTTGTGTGTGTGTGTTTGTGTGCAGATTACAAATTCATATTTTTTTCTTTCTCTCTCTTTTGAAAATGGTTTTATGTTTTAAGAATTTGAGTGTAAGTGTAGTTTCGATTTTGAGGTATGATTTCGTGAACTATCTTGCACGCTCTTTAACTTTCCACCGCGCCGCTGCCCCAGCGCGGTGGCATATTTTGAAAATGTCGTGGCCGCAGGTACGCAGAGCTTTGCGTGCCTCCAATCTCAGAATCGAAAGCTCGCGCTGTAGAACCCAGGTATCCTGGGTTTCATTCCCACTCCTGCCCGTTTCCATTTGGATGAGTATCGCACCCAGCGTGCGGTCGTGTATCACTACTGCGTGGTGCACGTTAAAGACCCCAGGCTAGCGGTTGCAATTCACTGGCTAAATTGCTCATGTACAGCTGAGAGACCAGTCGACTGTTGAGGCAGTCGAACTTCAGGCTGTGTAAACATATACACAAACACATCGAATTTCAGGAGCCATATAGTTTCTGTTGCGATTGTTCTGTCCTTTTTTTCTGCTTTTTTCTTTTTTGTAAACAAGTTTTACTTGTGATTCTGGAAAGACGTGTGTCCACTATTTTTTCAATCTTCATTGTAAATTAGAAAAAATAGAAAAAAAATTATTTCGACCTTTATAGCGATTTTTATCTCCAAAGTCCTATAACGCATCGAATGCACCATTTAGGGAGCGATCGTTTCAAGTTGTTTAGAAAACATTGAGCGCCACGTGACGTCATGGTGTCAAGTCGTGTTGTCACATGGCACCGTGACCTACGTCATGTAACGTTTTCACGTCACGTCAAGTCACTGTGTGCCATGACGCGACGGCATGTAAAGTTACGTGATAGAGTGCTACGCGACATCGTGTCTTTACCTGCCATGGGGCGTGCGCGCAAACACGGACGGACTAATGTTTAAATATAAAGTTTCAGTTAAAAAAAATATACATTCAGTGTTTTAAAATAGTCCTGATATTTCCGCTGCCGATCACCTGGTGCTATCTTTCTTTTATTTATTGGCATATTCTCCGGTCAAAGTAGCCCAAGAGGAAAATAACAGATGCGGGAACGGACGTAGCAGAAACACAAACTGATATAGATTAAAAGCAACAAAAAAGAAGTTATCAACAACACGCTCGGTATACTATGACGAATACCATGATTCTCCCAACGTATACACGCGATTTGCTCGGAAAATGGCTAAAAAGAGTTTGAACGCTGCAAAATATATGTTAATAGACCGATCTCACCAGCTAGTTTGTCTACGCCACCGCTCTCGCCATGCATCATGGGCAGAGCCGTGAATAGAGAGAGTTTGGCCATACATTGGGAAGTATAGGAAACAAATGAGGAGCCGCCATTGGTCGAAAGCGGGCGGGGCGTGTTCCAGGGCGTCTTCCCAAATTCGAATGTGGCCAGCCAGAAGCCTCGAACAATATCCTGGCGGTGGTCGCGAGAAACAAAATTAATAAGTGCGAAGGAGTAACTCTCGGTGACTGAAAATATGGTTCACGTGATTTTTCGATCACGGTCATGTAAGATAGAAATCTATCAGAACGATTGACGCAATTCGTACTCCAGGCGCCAATTGCCGGGAATCTGCCTTCCGAGTGGTCAGACTCCGTCCGAGCAAAATAGAGTTCGAGCGGCACATTCGATTCTTATATCTTTTGGCATGATCATAATCGAAACATCACGTGCACCATATTTTCAACCACGAAGAGTTACTACATTTAACTATTACGCGCTTATTAAAACTGTCTCTCTCTATCACCGCTAGGGGATTCTTTTCGGCTTCTGGTTGGCCAAGAGAGCAAGTCAAGTCCTCTTTCTGCGTCTAGTGCACGCCCTGGCTCTGCCCGCTCCTCCCATTGACAAAGCTCCTTCTATACACGGCTCTGCTTCAAAGCAGCTACCTCTAGTTCTCGTGGTTGTGGCATTGGCTGCAGTCTCAAATAAAGGGTGAACGGAGTATACCCATAACGCTGATCGTGCCGCGCAGCTATAAAGATACTTTCGAAAGAAACAGTGTATATAACGTCGCTATAATTCGTTGTCAAAAATAAGTGAAGATATAAGGATTGAAGAAAAGTATTGATGAGTATGCTGTGTATATCTTGCACCTTAGCTTTTTTAAGAGTGGGAGGAGTGCGATAGCCAGCTTTCCATAAATGTAAAAAATAATAAATTTACTTTGCTGCCGTCTTTCAAAGGGCACCATCATGGTGTTCGTCATGTTTCTGCACGTACTCTATCATCGCTGAATCAATCATAAACCTATGTTTCGCTTTGGAAACTGTTTGATTGGTCCCATTAGCTCGTAGCGACGTCTGCGTCTGGACCTAAGCTGAAACGAAGTATAAGGTGATTATAGAATCTTAGCACTCATACGTGTGGTAGGGGAGTCAAATTTGTTATAGGTTCTAAAAATGAAATTTTTCTAGTGAATTTTTGTCTTACGTATTAACGTCACTAGCGAAATGTGGACCGCACGCAATATTATAGAATTCAGGAATTATATCCTCCGACTTCAGCACGGGCATTCATCAAGCCGGGGTCGCACTGATTATACATCGCGTACAAAAGACAGCCTGCACGCAGATTCGAACGCGAGTCAGTGCGAGATCTCTGTTTCGAATGCCGCGTGGCAATGAGTTAGAGAAGAAAACATGGCGCGCGGCATTCGAACCTCAGATATTGCGGGGACTCGTGTTCTCCGTACTGTCTTTTGTATGATATATGGGAGCAGTGTGAACCCGGCTTAAGGAGAGGAACTTTCGGTATGCCGCAGAGCAAATACTTCGAACGTGACGCGTCCGCTTCGAGCGTGTTTGACTTCTTAAGGGGCACTCAAGTGGTTTTTGAGTTCGTGTTTTGATGATGACAGCTGAATTTAGACGGCCTAAGTATCCCTAAAAACCAAGAAGTATAGTCATACGGTGATTATTTCTTTAATAAAAATGTAATTGAAGGCCGCCAAACCTCGGATCCATCCGAAAACGAAACCACTCTCATTGGTCCTCGCACGCTTATCAAAAGGATCTCGGGCCAATGGCGTTGGACGACGTTCCGTCGCGCAGTGATCCCGAGGATAGCCGCATCGGCCGAACCTCTTTGTCATTCGAGCTTCGATCATGGCGGAGTTCTCTACGCTCGAGGACCTGACGCCGTTCGAGGTTGAAATTCTTCGGCGGACAGCCGACCTGGGGATGATTTCCTATGACGCCACTCCGACGTGCGATGTGGACGATAGCAGCGCTTCGGAGTCATGTTCGGGTTCCGAGGACGACGAAACGCAGACCTTTTCGGGCGTTCTTCGATTTGCGGTTGGGGCAAGTCGTAACCAAACCAACGTTTGACATCGCAGCGTTACCTCTGGTACGTGATGTCAAACGATGTCGCCACGTTGACTTTCGCCTCGGGAGGACGGGGGGAAGGCTGGTTCAGACATGTGCAACGAGCGCGTACCTACGACTGCGTCCGTTGCAACCGGAGCGACCGGAACGACCGCTCTGCGCCGCGCGTACACACACCTGCAACCACTACAACAAGCGCAGCGGGTCGTCAGCACGGCGACCGCTTCTATACGCCGCCGTCAGCTGTTTCAGCGGCCCCTCTAAAAGGGGACGCACTGCCACTCAATGCCGTAACAGAATATAGACAGACAGTTTTCTATAGCCTAAAGCTTTATTATTATTTTTTCTTGATAGGCTTGCAGGGTACAGTGGATGAAAAAAGAAAATAAAAGATGCAGTACGCCGTCTTGGACGATCACGACTCTAATACACGACATTGCAATAGTACAAATATCGCCACACGCCTTTTCTACGATTATAAAAGACAATGTAATCTTAGCAGCGATATAGCAACGTAGAAATATGATTTCGTGATCAGATAGACGTTGCGAGCGTTCAGGATTGCTAACACTAATCACTTTTCTCCGGTGATGAAAACGCGTGAAAATTCGCATCCTTTATACGGTACGCGCCAGTAATACCTTGAACTTGAGCACACGCATGAAATGCGCCAAATAAGAAATCCGGGCGATGTTCGAGGACACAAATGCTTAGAAAGCACCACTGTAGTCGAAGTAAACAAACACGACGGCACGGGCGTTTCTGCTGTCTTGAGAGTGCCGCCACGACATCGCCGCACGAGTAGGTGGATCTTCCCTTCTAGTACGTGCTGGGTTATCATAGCGACACACGACGAAAATTCACAGTCAAGGATAGCGCTTTTACGCGGAACGATGAGCTTTCACCACGCCGTCCACGCCGACGATCACCACCGACGCCATGTTTGCGGATAGAAGGAGCCGGCCGGCCCGCGACCGGCACGACCGGCCTGCAACGCGCGCAGATACGTGCGCTTCCGCGCATCCCGGGGAACGGGAAATTCACCCCCGCGGAGGAAGGCAAGGAGAAAACGTAGTCCCTTGTTTGTGAAACGATAATTGCAGTATCGCGTATTCTAAACTAGAAATATTTTACGTCTTGTGAAATTATCATGCACAACATATTTAAATGAACTGAAAATTGTTTCTTTAGCGAAACTTTACAAAGGCCGCCAAAATTTTCAAACATACGATAATTTCATTGGTCCTCGCAAGTACAGAAAAGAGTCCGCACGTATTTTATTCCTGCGTGATTAATAGGCGGTTCTGCCTTCTAAAACTGAAGATACTCATTCACTGACACTTCCTTAACGCCATCGCACCAAAAAAGTAGCTTCTCCAAAAACTGCTTGAGTGCCCCTTTAATGCGTGGAAACATTCTTTATAACGGAACTCCCTACCTCCAGAATTGTGTCCGTCCGTCCGTCCGTCCGTCCGAACGTTTCCCATGGCAAGAAATGGCAGCATCCTCGGTTTGGTTGCCGTCAGGGGTCAAGCAGTGGGGTAACATGACGTCACACCACGTGACCACGTCGCTTGTCAGTTTAGGTTACACCACGACCTGGCGTCACCTGACCCACGTCGCGCCAAACGTCACGTTGTCACGTGACGTTCCGACTTGACGACGCAGGGGATGGGGAGTGCATCTTTATATCGCCCAGCCGACATTGCGCCAATCACGGAGCGTGTAAGTCACGTGCTTCTTGGCATGTCGGTGACCATAAACAAATTGCTAGCTCTGCGTACATACCGCGTGTCATGTATTATAAAACTTTGAATTTCCACTTTTTTTGTTTACATGCCGTCTTTCTTCCTTTTGTGTCTAATGTTTAGATAGCACTCACTCTGTTTACGAGTGTTTAACTCTTAATTTTCAGCCTAAAGTACTTGCCTCACTCTAGTTTACTTCGCAAATATTTTCATGATGAATTATATACAAAAACAAAACGTTGCATTTTTGTTTTTGTTTTTCTTAAGCACGCCGTTTTATTCGCGTTCTATACTCGTTCGCGCAACTCAGCGCGTCGTCTGATCGAGCGCAGATTGCCTATCTCTGCTCCAGTGTAGCTTCGCCTGATCGCTTTTGAATGGACGTGTACGTACCCCTGTACAGTGTTACGATCACACGAGAACGGAAAGACGTGTTATTGACTACCGCCCTTAATGTCGCTAAGCGGCGATTGGTCAACGTTTCGATCGGCCCTATCACTTAGCTCTCGTCGCTTCGTTGCAAAAGCAATCCCCTATAAAACAAAAACAAAAAAGTGGGTAATTTTTCTTTAGTGTCAGTCTATACTCCCGTGTACACAGAGACAAGGTGTGTACCCTGGAAACCGCCTTGTTTGTCTCCGCCGCCGACACGTGTCACGCACAGACGCACACACGCAGGGCCGTGCCAGCATCACCAAGAATAACCAAAGCTCCTGCGTATTATGGAGTCATCACACTGAGACGAAGCACGTACACAGATTGGATATACGAGTGCTGCTTTCGGCGTTCGGCCGGAGTTCGGGTCCAATGAATCGGTCGGGAGACGCTCGGTGTCGTGCTCGGGGCCAATCGCTGACTCGGCGCCATCCTAGACTGATGACGTTATACGTACTATCGGGGAAAAATGAAATGCGAACAAAGGAGCGCGTGGCTTGCCGTACAGGCTGCGCCACCTGCGAGTGAGCTCTCCAGGGGCGAGGTGCGTGGCCTACTCCGATGTGCCCACGCCCGCTTCGCTCGGCGCTCCCAAGCTTCGGCAGTGCGCCTCTCAGTGCGCTGAAAGCCGTCACCGCTATCTTTGTCTGCTCGGCGCGTGGGCCGAGGCTTCTTCGCACCGCACGCGCTGAGCCAGCAAAGATAGCGGTGACGGCTTTCAGCGCACTGAGAGGCGCGCTGCCGAAGCTTGGGGAGCGCCGGGAGCGAAGGGCGTGAACACATCGGAGTAGGCCAGCGCATCCTCGCCCCTAGGCCCACGTTCCGAAGGTGGCGCAGCCTGTACGGCAAGTCACGCGCCTCCGTTCGCATTTCACTTTTCCCCGGATAGTACGTGTAAGTAGAAGAGGCTGTTTGCAGGATTTTGACTATTCTCCACGGTTCTGGGCCATGCACGCGCGCGCGTACATTCGGCAGCAAAGGGAATTAGCACGAGGGATTGAAGGCCGGAACGGAGACATCGCCGCAGCGCGCGCTCGCTGTAAACGAGAGCGGCAGTGTTCGGGCAGTTCCCACCTTTCAAACTCTTATGGTGCTTAGGCAGATACGAGTTGTTTCCAGTGTATTTTTTTTAATGTCGTTAATAGCATTTATAACTTACCAGTTAAGAGTCTTAGAAATCTCAAATGGCGATAAAAGAGTGAAACAAAGGAAGATATCACTGCTCTCAAGGAGCAAGCAGCAAGTGGTCAGAAGCGGCGCTCTAAAAGCACGCTTTGGGAATGGCTGCCGTCTCTCCGTACTACCAAGATGGCACCAACCAGACAATCTCGTTCCTAGTGCATTTCCGCCACTAGAAGGCCGCGTGTCACTTTTTTCGTCGGACCAGCAATAGCTCGTTTATGCTAATCCTTTTTAGTGCTAACTGTTAACATACACACTCTCTTTATTTTTTTATAACTTTTAGCGGTGACTAGTAAGTGTAGAACCATTCTCGTCGTGAACTTTGCCCAACCAAGTACTTTGCTCAAACTTTGTCCGAAACTACAGACGAAATAATGAATATGAGGTAATGAGGTTGCTGTAACCGCCAAAAGACAGAAAGAAAAAGTCGATGAACTTTTTTTCTTCTTCTTTTGCTAAGAGAACATTGTGCGCGCAAAAGCGGATCCACAGTCTCCAAACCACCGATTAGGCTATCTGTCTATATATTGATCGGCGGAACCCGCCGATAGTTCGCAAAAATTAGGGGTAGCTAACAACCACTCCGCCCACAAAAGCACGTTTAGAGATAAGATGAAGTAAGCTAAAACAAGCATTCGTTACGAAAACCATTCTCTCGTAGCTTGTCTGATACCAGCGACGGACTGGTAATGGTTAGGAGATATTGCTCAACCAAAGACACGCTCAACGTAAGAAGGAATGGTCTGGACATAGTAATATGTATGAGCCGACGTCGCGGTAAGAGTTAGCAGATAAAGCAGGCGAGGGTTGTGTAGAGCCGGCTTTCGGTATCTGCCATCAGGGCCGTGTCTCGGTGGTGTTGCGGCGTCGGTCCATTAATAAGTCAGGCTTGCTTCCGCCCATGCCCTGGCCTTTCGGGTCAACCAGATGGGAGTTCCTACTCCAATGCAGAGTTGAAAAGGTCGAACCTCACTGTGTAATAAATTAAATAGAGGTTCTCTCCGTATATAGAAAAAAAATGTATCATTGGTATTTCACAAATCGGATCTAAATACATTTAGAACGTCTCTGTTCACGTCCGCCCGAAGCCACAGTCCGTCGCGTGCGTTAAAGGGGTACTGCAACGAGATTCTAGCGCCTGTTTTCTTGTCTACATGGGAACCATATGTTCTGTTTACACCACAGAGACACCAATCTTTTATTCGAAAAGTCACCAAGACATTATTTAGAAGGAATAAACCGATTACGAGATGGCACCTGGTGGATGTTCCCAAAGCTACATCGAATGTCGTTACGCCACCTTCTCCCATAAAAGCATTGCCGCTCCGCGGAAGAACGGCGTTGAGCTCCGCCGAACCGGAATTCCCTTTAAAAAAGGGAGGGGGGGGGGGTTGAGAAAGAGAGAGAGGGGGGGGGGGAGTTTGAAGCGGAGGTGCGCCACTTTTTCGCCTCCTCTGGCATTTCCGAACCAGTCACCGGGCATCTCGGACTGCCAGGTTGAGACGCGTTGACGCCGCCGAGGCTCGCGATCGCGCCAACCTTCCTGTAGCCTCGCCCGTGAAGGTAAACATGACGTCACGAACGCGCCTGGCAGGCGCCGGATCTGCCGAGACACATGGCGCTCTCCGACGGCTGCTCTTCGAGCGCTCGCTGAAAATCAGCCGTAAAAATAGAGCCATCTGCCCGAAAATGCAAACGTGCGACCGTCATTAGCAGATTTGGTGGATCATGCCGCCGAGCGCACAATGAGAAAGTAACCCACTCCAAAGACAGTCTCCTAAAGTCCCTCCACACGTTTCGCGCTGCACGTTCTGTCGAGGTTACATCTAAAGCCGGCGGTATGAATGCTACGCACTTAAAAGGCTAGCTAGGTGGCGCAAGCTGCCGCCTAATTCGAAGGTGTCAGCTGCCTGCGTTCAGCTACGAGAGTGAAGCCAGCAAGAAGGTTGCGGTGAAGCAGTTTAATATGCGTACTGAGGTTTTACGCAAAAACAGAAAAGACAAAAAGTGAAAGGCAACACGGGACAAGGCGTACTTCCAACTAAAAGTTTATCAGAAGACACATAAAAGAACTGCAGACTGCACATGCGCGATAGAGTTTAATATATTGATAGTCCGGAACGCGTATGTCCCTGCGTAGACCTGAGGACCCTTTGGTGTGTGTGGGTGTGTGCGTGTGTGTGTTTTTATGATTATAAGTGTTTCTTTCGAAAGGTCTTCCATTCGCTTGATTGGATTTTTTTTTTTGTTCTTCGAGGCGCTTAAACGGGGGCGCAGTCGTCGCGTCTGTGTGCGTGTGTATGTGCGTGCATGTGCGGTAGCGGCGACGTTGGCGGAGTCCAAACGGACCGCGAGCAAGTTGAAGCCAACGGACGTTTCACAATAGGGATGGTGTGTCGCTTTCATTACTCTAAGGACCCCTCTGTCTGCGTTGTCCAAGCGAGCTTCACTTTTCATTAACGGGGAAAAATGCCGAACTGAAAAGAATTCTCTTTTTTTCCGGCGATTACTTGAAAAAACAAAAGAAAAATGTCTCATTTTTGGTCATTTCTTTTATTTCATTTATTTCGTTAATTTTTTTCCTTA
Source organism: Ixodes ricinus (assembly GCA_037355805.1). NCBI lineage: Eukaryota > Metazoa > Arthropoda > Arachnida > Ixodida > Ixodidae > Ixodes > Ixodes ricinus. The sequence goes on along the minus strand of JAZHYW010032279.1, from coordinate 96,847 downwards.
GGTCCGGAAGGCCTTACACAGGGGAGTGGGGTATTTTACGATACATGTGAAGATTAAAACAAAATCGATGAAAGGAGGTATGAAAACAAAATTATTAGGAAACTTCATTTCCCAAATTATAGTCATAGAGAGGATGAAAATGGTAGGGCGTCTTTCCGCGAAGCCCACTATCACGGTGGCCCGTAGCCCAGTCTCCAGCACGCGCTCTCTTCCTTACGCCGTACCATAGCTTCCTCTATATAGAGAAAGCGACAAACCTGGCAGATAGATCGCCACGAGAAGCGGCCGCCGAAATGGAAAAGGTGCAGCGGCAGACAACGGATGAGAGGAGAGCCACGTGACTGGCGCCCCGCTGCGGCGAGACGCCGAAACACACTTCTCCCGAGCGAACAAGTGTGTTTCGGGTCCTCGCCGCTGCAAAAGCTGTGCGCTGACGTCCAGGCTCTCCAGAGAAATGACTCTTCGATGCTCTGTGGTACCAGATCCTCGCGCTCCAAATCTGCGACCGGGCGCATTCATGGCTCCGTCGTCGAACTGCCAGGCTTTGTGAGTATAGAGGAGGCTATGGTACAACTTAAAAACCTCCCCGCTTTCTACCTTTCTCATTACTCTTGGTGACTAAAGCGTCTGCTGTTTCAAAATCGGATATGTCAGCAATTGCCTTCGCGGATAGGAATGTCGCGAACCATGCCGACGTTCGAGTCCAGCGAGGTTTGACTTTTTTGAAAGGTTTGTCAAAAGTTAGAATATAATGCACCATGCGCCGAAATTGATAACGAGTTGACGCCACCTAGCTGTGGAGTGAAACACACTAACAATCTTTAAAAAAAGTATTGACATATACAGCTTTGACAGATTCTGGAAAAGCGTATACGGTGTCTGGGAACCTCACTACAGCATGAAATTTAGCGCACTATTATCTCGTCGCATTCGATCCGGATTCCTTTTTCATGTGCTAGCTCTGTCCGCCTTCTTTAAACCTTGAATTACAATTTGGAAGATAAAGGAAAGATAACAATGGTCTTTCCGAAACAACAAAAGCAGTGCCCGCCACGTAAAAGAAACACAATCAGTTTGTAGACGTATATGCGCGGGGCAATTATAAAGGAAAACATTAGCGCGGAGCTGCTCATTTCGTGCTCATTACGTCCGTCTCTAATAAGCCTTTCTCTAATTATTTTTTTTCCGCTTACAAATAAATGACATAAAGAAATGTCAAACAATGTACTATACCTAAAACGGTTTTTATTTCACTCCCCTCATTCCGTCCTATGTAAAGAAAAGACCACTAAACAAAATGCACAAGTAACTCAAACACGACTGGACAAATTAGTGGCGGGAGATATTAACACACGCACACACGCGATGCACACGCACGCACATGCAGAACACACGAACAGAGGAACGTATACGCATTGAGGCATACCGACACACTGGAAATGCAGAAATGAATTCGCATCGCGGCCTCCCCGTCATGATCGGTTTCGGCCAGGAAAAATCCCCCCTCTCTCCTCTCTCTCCTGCTCCGCGCTCGATTCTCTTCCAAACCACCACGCATGAGTTGGCTCCGCTCCTAAATTGTAATCTATAAGTCCTCCCAACCCTAGCCTTCTCCGATTCCACCCGCTCCCTCCCCCTTAATTCCGAATCCCCAGTTTGATTCGCAAACAAGATTGCGCGACGTTATTCGGACAGAGTGTTTCTCCTTTCCCTCTTTTCTTTCCTTCTCTTTCACCTTTTTCCTCGAAAGGTCCTGTGTAAACTTCGGGTCACGAAACGATTACCATCGATTCGGCAGGATCCGGTGCACACGTTGCAGCGACACAAACACACACATACGAACACGTTGGGGGATTCAATACGAGCGGCTAGATGAGAGAGTCGTATGCTGCATCCGAGGGCATTCTGCGCGAAGAGGAAGAAATGAAGAAAGGTTGGGGTAGGGGCGGAGACGACGAGCGGGAAGCGGTAGCTGCGCGTGTGCTCCTCGCTTGCAGCATGAGTCAGGTGCTCAATGAAGACAAACAACGAGTCCAGGTCGACGGGGGACTTCCCCGCGCACGGTTGTCCTGTCCAAATACAAAAACGCTCGCTCGCATATCGATCACCATTGGAAGCGTTGCGCCGGCGCGCCTATGTGTGCCTGTGTGTATTTGAAGAAGTCTATCAGCGATACTCCATCGGGAGAAAAAGAAAATAAATTTTTTTTGTATTGTTGTTTTTTTGGAGAAACTGTTGGGAGGAACGTGAGAATTTTTATCTGAAATTTTTATATTTTATTTATTTATTTATTTTTAGAGTACGCATTCAAGCGAGAGCAGTGGAGCTATGTTTAAACCAAAAACTTGCTAACGTTCTGTATGTCGGGTGCAGTACAAACAGAGCAAGCCACAACTACTGGAGATCTACCAAGCAAAACTAAGCGTTATTCAGCCGACAAGCAATAAAAAAAATATCACAAAAATCAAGGCGCGATGAACGCAGTGACCACTACCACGTGCTGTACACGTTCTACAAAGCGTGACACCCTCGAAGAAGTCACATGCCGCAGTTTCTCCCACTTTGTTTACTTGCAACTGAAGAGTCGTTATCGAAAACAACCCATCCCGTGTGGAGTTTGTTTACGTCGTCAAAAACCAAGCCGGTGGAGTTGGTTCATCTGTATACACTATACACAGTGTGATCGAGCCTATACACGCGTGCAAGTACGGTCTCAGGGCGCCGCCATCTTGCTCACTTGGGGTGCGATTGGGCGTGTCATAATCTGATTACGACGCCGTGGGAATAGGAGGTATTCACTGGACGCCATATTTGAGGGCGCTGTTTAGAGCGCATGCTCAGAACGAGCTCACATTAATAGGCTGCATAAGACGGGTAATCTTGATGGTGTGCAATGCACGTTGCAAAAAGAACTTTGGAAGCTCAACATCAGCACGCGCTCAGCATTCGCGCACACAGCTATGGCCGCCAGTGAATACTTCCTATAGACCGCAAGCGCACCCCATCTGAGCAAGATGGCGGCGCCCTGAGACCGGACTTGCAAACGTGTATATGAAGAGCAGGCACACTGTGGTCTCAACGTGAGCCCCACATCTCCCGCGGTTTCCTCTTTCGTCCTCTCTCCCTTTCCCGTCTTCTCTGCCCCAATCCCCGTGCCTCCTCACCCGCTTGCCCTCGGTCCCGATTCCCCGAAACTCTCGCAATTAGGAGTAGTGCGGGAAGAGTCCCTCCTCCTCCTCTTCGCAATACCCGCAACAACCGCAGGCACAGCCCAACTCAATTCTGCGGTCGCACAATAACGGGCACACAAAACACATGAAATAATAAAACTAAAACGAAGTCACCCAACATCAAAATTGTTGACATCACACGAACAAACAAACTAGAGCCACACGCACGCACATGGGCAAGAATATCTTGTTTCTTCTTCTCCCTGAATGTCCCCCTTTCCCACTCCCTTTTTCCCCGCCTTTCCCTCATTTCGACCCCCGCCCGATAACATCAAATTGGAGACAAGCGAAATTAGGTTGAAAAACCACAAAAAACGGTCAAAAATAGAAAACCGCCACCAGAGAACACAATCAGCGGAATGATTAAAACATAAACGAAACGCACGATGTTCCAAATGAAGGCAGGGAAAAAAGAAGTTGCGTAGATAACTATATCAAAAGTTAAAAAAAGAAAAAGAACAGCGAAATATGACGAAACGAGAAGAAGAAGAAGAAAGTAGTAAAATCACGGCGGAGAGCCCTAACCCTCACGCGCCCATGGCCAGTGCCTCCCGCGGGAGAGTAGGGAAGTGCGGCGCGCTCCTCGCTCGGGAGCGAAAGGGGAGTTACGGGAAGTATTACCCCTGGGAGTCGGGGGAACGGACCACGCCCTTTTGGCCGCGCCAGAACCGGCACGCGTGGCTTTTCTCTCTTTCCTTTTTCTTTTTTTTTTGTTTAGCTTTCTTACCGTTGTTGCATAGTTGTTCCCTCGGGACCCTTGTCCTCGCTGCCAAACTGCATTTCTACGCTCCGTTTCGGCTCTACGGTGGACCGCCGCTGACGCCACGAGTCGATCCTAGCCAATCCAGCGCGGCGAACGGATCACGTGACCATACGCGCCCGCGCTGTCCGGCTGCGCCTCGGCCGAGGGTCACGTGACACGCACGCGGCTTTGGATTGGCTTTCGATGGCTCGTATAGCGTGCTCTGCGGTTCCACCTTGAGGTCGTATACTGAGCTCCTGGTTTCCTTCTGGTCAGCTGCAGGCTGCCGGGCGCAGACCGTGCACTTAAGCTAGACTCGGGGCTGTACCTCATAGTCGGCTGCGCGTCTAAAAACAAAACAAAAAAAGAAAAAGCAATAACACCGAGAAGAAACAAAACGCAAAGCAGGCGGGGCACGTGAGATAAAAAGAGGCGAGCCATTTTGCCGGAAATGTACAGCCCCGATCACAGTTAACTGGAACAGCGGGAGTGAACATGACTGACCAGAAAACAAGCTGGGGCGTAATATCACTTGGGAGTGCTTATGTGGACCTAAAGTCAAGAGTAGATGTAATGGGGCACGAAGCAGACAGATAACTTGACGCCTGGGCGAAAGCGCGCGCGCGAGGTCAAAGAAAAAAGACCGAAATACGCCAGGAGCAGGCTTAGCATTTGCACCGGTTATGTGTGATCGTGACTGTACGAGCAGCTAGGCATTGCCCAGGGAGTCTTTGACTTTAACGACCCACCTGTATCTTGTAACACACACACACACACACACACGCACACGCACACACACGCACACACACACACACACACACACACACACACACACACACACACACACACACGCACGCACACACACAGGCGCGCACGCACGCACAAAACGAGAAATTATATCTTGTAACCAAAACTAAGAAGGGCTTTGAGCCACTAACTTTTTCTTTTCCTGTTTTCAGTCACTAATTATTTTATTGCTGAAGCTCTAATGGACAGAATAGAGCTACGGGTTATTTCTTTTCATGTATAGTATTTTTGTTACAATATTTTTTAATTATGCAGTTTGTGTTGGAAGGATACATGACTGCAGCAAGTTTACATAACAGTTTCACTGCGGAGGCACGGTATGGCACAGGGAGCCTCAGAATATAACTACAATCTGTCGCGAAATGAGCATTAAAGGTAAGGTGCCAGCAGAACGAGTCTCCGACTGGTGTGTTCATTTGTTTGGTGGGAACGGCGCTAAGATACGTAGGACCAGGACGAAAAAACACACAGACAGGGCGCCGACTTACAACTGAAAGTGTATTGCTCTTTCTTTTGGCGCTGTTCCCACCGAACAAGTGTGCAGCAACAACTAGCCCAGCTACATGCCTTTGTTGTTGGTGTGTGCCAAGTCCAAAAAAGTGGTCCCTCGCTTTCCTTTTGATGGCGCCATAGAAGGGTCATACTGTCGCCGGTCACGATCCTGGCGAGGTCACTGACGCGGTGGTAGATCTGGCAGACGCCTGTTCTGCCGCAGGTCGCTCTCCAGTCTGGCAGTCCACGGAAGCTCCGGCAACCAGAAGTTGGGACGCCGCGACGACAGCGACACTCGCGTTCACTTGTTCTTTTCGCCAGCATTTCTGCGACCAACCGCCATTATCGCGACATCCGACAGCATGACACTTCGGATTCTGTGACGTCATTTGTAGCCACTTCGGGACCACTACTTTTGATGTATGGGCAGGGTGCGGGACACTAAACACGTCACTCGGAGGCGCGCTCCGCACCGCTCGGAGAAAACAACGCTTCCCTCGATATGCCTGTTGCAATAGCCTCCTTTATGCTCACAAAGCCTGGAAGTTCGACGACGGAGCCATTAAGTGCCCGTCACAGATTTGGACCGCGAGGATCTGGTGGCACAGATCATCAAAGAGCCGTTCCTCGGAGAACCTGGACGTCAGTGCACAGCTTTTGCAGCGGCGAGGACCCGAAACATATTTGTTCGCTCGGGAGAAGTGTGTTTCGGCTTCTCGCCGCAGCAGGGCGCCAGTCACGTGGCTCTTCTCTCGTCCGTTGTCTGTCGCTCCACCTTTCCATTTTGGGCGGCCGCTTCTCGTGGCGATCTGCCAGGCTTTGTCGGTATAGAGGAGGCTATACTGTTGCACTCGGCCAGGGGGCGCGAGCGCGTCCATGAGACGCGACCACCGTGGACGCGACCAAGTAATTTTGGATTCGGCGTCTGCAAGACGCAACCATAAAGGCGTCGTCGTAGCGTTCGATCCTGCACGTGCCACGTTCCATTGCTAGCGTCTGTCGTCGTCTGTTCGTGCACGTAAAAAAAAATCAGCAAAAATTTTACAACTCGTGGCCCTAGCTTCTGATCGAAACGCCAAGAATGTGGTCCTTCTGTACCCGTTTTCACCTCAAAAAACCGTTGTAAAAAAAAAAAGTCCGGCTCCTCACGGCGCATTACTAACTTTCCCATTAATGTGGAGCATTAAGACTTATATAGGTGTATTTTAGACTGGATATGTGCTATCTTACCAAGACGTAAACGTTCCAAACGCTGAAAGCGTCGCTTCTTCCTCTCACAGCGAAATCTTCAAGGAACTACTTCGCGCGGCGTATGAACAATGCGCAAAAGGTCCTTTTTCCTTGAGGTGAGAACGAGTGTATAGCTGTTTTCCTAATGGTTTCTTTCGTAGCGCCCTTCAGTAACCCGAGGGAGCTTATTAAAGGGGCCCTGCAATCCTATTGAAGTATCTACCTTTTTTGCTGGTACCACATCTCTTGCGGTTAGGGCAGCCTGGACACGAGAGAGTCACTAAATATCGGTGCGTCATATTTTAACCGGACGACGCGGAAACCTCCTCCTCCTACCGGAACGCCACGTGGTGCCGAATGCGCGGTATGGGAAGAATTCGTGGCGTCGTCGGTCCCGGTCAGTTCCTGCCTTACGACTGGTCAGAACCGCTCAAATTTTTTACAGCGGAGCTGTTCAAGGGCTAGTTTCCCCAGGATCGTGTCCCCCGCAAAGAAATGAAGACAACAAACTCTGGACACCTACCGCCATCTATGAGCGACGGCGGCAAGCCACGTATCTAAATGCCGCCGTCGCTCATAGATGGCGGCAGCCTTTCCACTCTGGCTTGCCGACTTGCGGTCGGCCATTACTTTCCATTGTACAGCTCCGCTGGTCTTCCTTCTTCACCAAAGTGGAAAAGCTAAAAGTTTTGTTTTCTTTTTTATTTGAAATACAAAATATAAGTGGTGCGAACCGTATTAGTGATTTATTAAAGTAGTTTTAAAGCGCAGCTCTTAGGCGCTTGTTCCCGTGTTTCGCGGCGTCGCCGTCGGCGTAACCGCGCGCGTTGCATTATGGGACGTCACAGACTGATACACCGATTCAATACCCCGCTAAATTTAGCGAAGAAACTGATCTGGTGTGAAGGTCTGTGATGTTCCATCAAAAGAACCTTGCGCATTCAGTTTCCCCACTAAATTTATCGGTAAAACTGACGTCACATGTCCTCAACTTCAATTCAATTTCCCCGCTAAATTCAGCGGGGAACTGAATTGATTTTGAGGTCACGTGACGTCAATTTTTCCGCTAAATCTAGCGGAGAAACTGAATTTGTTCATAGGTGACGTAACACGTAGTCATGCGACGTCGTTTTCCCCGCTAAATTTGGAGGGAAAACTGAATTGGTGTTGAGGTCACGTGGCGTCAGCTCTCCAGCTAAATTTAGTGGGGAAACTTTGGGAGGAGGAGGAGGAGATGGGGAGGAGGGGAGAGAAGGGAAGGGTACGGAAGACCCTCTCGTCCTCCTCCTCCCCTCCCCTCTTGTATTCCTCCTCCTCCCTTTCCCTTCCTTCGAACCCTCCTTTACTCCTTCCCGATACACTCCCCTCCTCCTCTCCATACCCTCCCTCCTCCTCCTATGTACCATCCCGTCACGGTATACCGCAAACTCAAAATACCTCAAGAGCTGCGCTCTAATTTCGCATTACAGAGATTTGTAAACGTCTTTCAATTTTTTGTTCGGTATTTTAGATGAGAGAAGGAACAAATGCAGCCTAGAAATTACGGAAACAAGAAATAACGCGCGATGACCCGTCGACGTATACCCGCCACCAAGCGGTGGAAGAGGCGGCGCAGGCCGGCACAGGCACCCCTGCGGGATCCTAGCAGACGACGCACGACGCCGGCGGCAGCACTTTGCAAGAAGCGAAAGTACGAATTTGTCTCCTGTGGTCTTTCTCCATAGGAGACCCGCCCGGAACTTGCCCAAAACCTGAGTCGTCGTCGAGTTGGGGCCGAGAGGATTCGCCAGCGTGCTCCGGAAGCTTAGGAGGAGTCTCCTCGTACGGTAGCATATCATGTTGCATTAGGCAGATTCATTCGGAATCCAACATCGATAGATGGATACATGCATACGAACGAATCCTCTAAAGAGTGTGGTGACTTGCGCCACTTATTGCCAGCGTTTCGCCGGTATATACAAATCGACGAGAGCGCCAACACTCTTCCCCACGTGCGTAGAGCTTTGCAGCTTCTGCGTAGCTACGCCCGATGTCCACAATTATTTTGCCTTTCTCGCCATTGTAAAGTCGCTGTCACGTGACTGCTCATACACCATACAAAAGACGCGGTGTTCGGTGCAGGCGTGACAACAGAATTGTCAGCGGACACGCCTCGCGCACGTTTCAAGCATGTCTGCTTCGCACATGTATGTCTGCTTCGAACATCGGACAATGTTTGTGAGACCTAACGTGACTGGACCGCCATACAAGGAAGAACTTCGCTTCGGACAGTCTCATGCAGACTGTCTTTTGTATGATGTATTATCGACGCAGCTTGCACTATACTTGCGACACAATACACCCCCAACCTCCCCCCCTCCCCAAAAAAAAACAAAACCAAAAAAAAAGGTGGCGTTTTGACAGAAACATAATGAAACGTTTCAACGTAGCCTTACTATAGCATGCATGCCAGGATCGAACCGTGAACGATTCGCAAAACGAAACGTAGCGCAATGAAGTAGCGTCACTTTATGTTTCGGCAGTACAGATGAAAGTTTACGGCATGGCGCGGTAACGACAAAGGCATTAGAGAGTGTTAGTAGAACGTTCGTATAACTCGGATAACGATACCCGAAACTAGAGAAGAAGAAGAAAATAAATGGTAAAACTAGAGAGGTTTAGGAAACCGTTTTTGCACTTCCGATACGGCACGACGGGCCCTCCGGTACGAACTGCGCATGCGCGAGTCTTCTGCGGTAGCGCATGCGCAGTGCGTACCGGAGGGCCTATCAGTACCGTATCGAATGTGCAATACGGTTCCCTACAACCCCTGCTACCGCCGCCGCCGCCGCCTTCGCGGGTGCATCGTATCGTTATAGGGCGTATCGTTATCGAGGGTATCGGGACGACCTTCTAAAACTCTCTATTCCGGTACCACTATAGTTGAAGGGTTCCGCTACGTTTTCGTGAACGCGGAAAGGGATCGAGGAGCAAATGTCGTCCCGGTTTCGTGAGATAGTGTATAATCCCGTATATTCCGATTCAGCACCGTCAATATTGGTCAGTTCTTCTGTTCTCAGTTGTGTTGTGCGGATGACCTGATTTGATATGATTATTTTGATTTCTTTTTTAGAAAGTGGAAACTAAGTGTTTTCCTGGGTTGCCTGTGATCGTGAGTAGTGACATAGCAGCCGCGGCCAGTGCATCCTCTGTGGTGGCACTATAGTGCCACCAAATTAGATACGCTTCAGAGTAGCGACACTTGGCCATATTGTGGCTTAAAATCATGGATGCCAGTTATCGGATGCTTTATCTGAAATCAAAGGAAATGCTTTTCCGTCTTCCACAAATGTTTAAACAGTTTTGCGACAGAGCGAAGCAATATTAGTTGAGCTTCCGAACACCGAATCTAAAGCTGAGGAGGTCGCTCTTTTGCATCATGGCGATCGGCAGCTGCGTCGTGCTCTGTAGTACTAAGCACCAAGATGGCGGCGCCCACAGCAATATCGGGAAACAGAGCGCCGATACTCTAAGCGTGGATCATTTAGTGGCTCTAGCTTGAACTAGTGTGTGGAACTCTAGCAACAGGTAACAAATATAATAGAGAAGAAATCTTATGTATTTTTAACATAATAGGTGAAAGAAGTCAAGAATTTTGAGCACATTCTTCAATTGTTGATGACGTCATTGGCCCGAACCAATAGAGAACCAAAACGACAAGAGTGTACAAGAACCATGGGCGATTAGTTGTTAGAATTAACATGCAGTTATGAACTATGTGAACGCCCCATCGATGTACTGGGTGTTCTAAGCAAACATTTCAGTGATTATCACGCTATTGAAAGGCTCATGAAGGGGTCGCGTGAACCTATGAAGTATTCACTGGCGGCCAGTAGCCTGTGTGCCGACTGCTGAGCGCGTGACTGATGGCGAGCTCGTCCGTGCTGCAACGTGCATTCCAGCACGGACCGCACGCCGCAAGATTGCCGGTCTTACGCAACCTATGTAATGCGGACTCGTTCTGAGCGCTGACGCTCTAGACAGCACTCACGAAATATGGCAGTGAATACTCCTTATTCAGCCTCCGGTCGATGAAAACCGATTTCCCGGCCCGCCACTGGCATGACACTGGCCAAGTATCGCCGTGCTGTCTCAGGCGTAACGCGAGAAAACAGTATGCAAGCGCGCCTACCATGTGTGAACGGGCGTTTAGGCAGGGACGTTGTTTGTGTGCATGTGTGTGTTCTCATGTGTGCAGGCAGTGCAGTGTGTTTTCTTTCCTACAAACTTAAGTGACCGCGAGGCAGTGTTTTGCATGATCGAGTAGATGAAGAGCGGATAAGCATAAGAGCTGGATGGGACTACGCGCAATAGTAGATATCTCGTTGCATATTGTGACGTTACCTCGTTGCATATCGTGACGAAAAACTAACCATTTTCTTAACAATGCCATCAAAAACACTTTTTGATTTGCCGGTAGGTGCCGCAAAGCACCTGTCGGGAAAAGACGATTTGTTTTTGGTTTTCTTTAGAAATTTGTAAATTTGTATATATAGATTTTTGTTTTGGGAAACGTAATGCCTCCGTGCGCCCTGAGGGATGATATAAACAAAGACTTTAAAAAGGCTGGTGCGGGCTACGTGTTTATCGAACCAACGCACTGTTCTTCACAGTCTTATTGAGCGGGTCAAGATTTTTTTATTTACATGTACCAAACATGGCAGAGACAAATTAGATAACATTTTAAGTATTACTTTTTTGTGCAAAAGGTAGCCTTCGTGCGCCTATTTTTTTTACCTTAAAAACAAGCTCGCGAGATTTTTAAAAAAAAAGTCCCACGTGTCTGCTTGCTGCGAACTGCGATTTAAATGCCCTTAGTCATTTTTTGTTTGTTTTCGCGCTTCTTTTTTAAAAAGCGATTTTACTTTTTTATATTTTGTCTCACCTTCGCATTGACTATTGTTAGCAGCGCTTGCTAAAAGCGCAAGCTATACTTCGTCTCACCTTAGCATGGACTATTGTTAGCCAGGCATGCTAAAAGCGCGAGCTAGTTGCTTTGTATGAAGTCATCGGCGGCTGCACGGGCGCTCGTGCAGCGAGTGCTCCAGTCAAGGCAGTCGAAGCTAGCCGCTCGCGCTTGTCACAACCTTCGCAGTTAGTCCACGCTAAGGTAAGATGAAGTATAGTTGCTTCGGGTGAAGCCGATGGCTACAGAACGATCGTGCAGCGAGTGCTCCAGTCACGGCAGTCGAGGCAGTCAAGGCTGTACTCGCGCGCACAGCCGTCGCAGTTAGTCCATGCTAAGGTGAGACAAAGCTGGGAAGTATTCACTGGCGGCCATATCTGTGTGCGTGCGTTGCTGAGCGCGTGCTGACGGCGAGCTTCCACAGTTCTTTCGCAACGGTGCATTCCACACCATCAAGATTGCCGGTCTTAGCAGCCCATTAATGTTAGCTCGTTCTGAACACGCGCGCTAAACATCGCCCTCAAATATGGCGTCCAATAAATTATGAAACAATCTAATAAAAAATTTCGGCTGTTTGGACGCTAGTTCTAGTCCTCCAATGGACGTTGGATAGCCTCGCATGTTCGCGTGCTCGCACGGATGTGATACAAGTCCTCGGAGTTGTTGAAAGGACTAAAACAATACCTGCGAGTTAAACAATTAATTACCGCGGTCGAAAGAGCAGCGATAAAGGTGACGCCGACATGCTCGATAGCACTGCGGATGTCCCTCCTCGTTCAGCTCTGCTCTAATTGAGTTCGCTCCTGCTAAAAGCAATAAATGGAAATACGTTTTTTTTTTTCAACATGTTCATTTATTTATTTATATTAATCAAAGTGTTGCTTGCGCCCGAGCGTGTGTACAAACAACTAAACACCAAATCGGCATTAAAGAAAGGAAAAAAAAAACGAGACGACAAAGGAGCAAGAAATTGGGAAATAGGAAGCTGGGGAAAGACGCAATGGGGATTCAAAAATTGAGTTATCTGAGCCTCGTTGGATTTTTTGTGTTAATATTTTTCTGTGCATATCTGAAAGATAAGCAGTTTAGGATGCCGTTCTTTTTTCTCACTACTACTTTCCTTGCTTGCATTTTTGTTCGAGGATGGAAAGGAAGGGCAACAAATTCACTTGTAGATGGTGCAATACTTACGGTTGTTCGCGACAGCCAGAATGTTAAAGAGGCACTGCAGTGCAACAATTTTTGTGCTTTGCGCGAATACCGCTTAGAACAGATCCTTTACATTTATGACCAATGAAACACGTGTTCGTTTTCTCCCCACGCAATAAGCGTCGCAGAAACAACGAAAGGAAACCGAGCAACGTTCACCCCTTCAACTCGTAGCCAGAACAAGGGTGCCACGTGATCTGGAGCCGATTAAATGTCGCCAATGTTGATCATAGCCACGCGCTGAGTTCCAGACATTGTTAGGATTCAAGCATATTGTCGTCAGTGCCGATCGATTAAACACGGGCATTCACTACCCGAGTGCTTGTCAGGCTATCGATTATCAGCGAGCCCAAATCGAGTGTTCACGCAATGCTCGGGTCCAATCTATGAGCCGCGTTCAAATACCGTCACTGCAAGATACTGGGACCCCCATATGCTACGTCATCAAGTTTTGCTTGGATTCAATCCCCGCCCCTGCCCGTTTCGATCTGGATGAGCATCGTACCGGCGTGCGGGCGTGTATCACTACTTCGTGGTGCACGTTAAAGAACCCATACTAGTGGTTGTACTGCACTGGCTGAATTGCTCATCTACAGCTGAGAAACAAGTCATCCCTTGAGGCGAGACTAAGTTCAGGCGGTATAAACATACCCACAGCCCAATTTTCTTCACCAAGTTCTGCGAAGGAGAGATTGAAAGGAAACGCTCGCTTTTATTCTTGAAATTAGACCGCAACAAAGAGGTTTTACAGGGTCATTTGCGTTGCGTGCAGTGTACTTGGGTCCCATCTAGTGCCATTAAACTTGTGTAAAGTGAGAAACATTCCATTAAATATTTTTGCACCACCTCTTTAACTCTTACTATATATATATATATATATATATATATTCATATATATATATATATATATATATATATATATATATATATATTATATATATATATATTATAACGAATATTTTAAAACTTTACGCGCATCCTCGCGGCGTAATGCCACGTTATCCGCTGTGGGTGTCAATGGGAAGTAAAATCCATACACGCTCCGCTCCTGCGCCCACAAGTTCCCAGAATGCAAAGCGCGCGGTGACGGATTTATGGAAGCTTAGTCTATCCGAGAGAAAGCAAGAGTGTTAAGCATCGAATTTTTTCACATGTTAAAGCTATTTATTCTTTAATCTCTACAGAACCAACATGAACGGCAATACATACAGTGATCGGGGTCTATAGACAGTGACTACTATACTCCATTTCACCTTATGTTGTACCGCAGCGAAGGCTAGAAGCGCGAGCGCAAGTTGGCAGCTGTCCATGTGCTACGAGAGCTCGTGCCGCCGAGATGTGCCCGATACATCCGCGCGAGCCTTTCCAGCGGTATAACACAAGGTGAAACAGAGTATATGTGGCGGATCTTTTTGAACAACTTAAAGTAAAGCGACAATTCTGTCAACTTCGATATTCTATTGAAACAGGGTGTTGCATATGCGTACATCGTACGAAGCTAGAAATAATCATTTTCTGATTGGCGACTTAGACCTTAGACCAGTGTCTCCTTTGTTTCGTGCTTTAAACTAGTAATGAGCGTTGCTTTCTCCTAAACGTGTTTCCAAGTTGAGTAGAGCTTATTGTAAACAAGAACACTAATTTCGGCACCCTGCCTGAACTCGGAAAGAAGTCACCGGCCTTTTCTGTTTCTGATTGGGAAGAGGGTTCAGCGGATGGTAGATCACAGATATGACGGACACCTTAGGGCGCTTTTGACGCTGTATGATCGGTCCCGTCATTAAGGTGAAATAAAGTTTACATCTAAGACATCTTGTTTTGCAAACGAAGGCATTGTCTTACTCTCGTATTCTAATTTCTTTTCTAGGTCCATACCGGCAACGTGGATACGTCGACTTCCTTCGACGTAAGTGTTCTGCAATTCTTCTCATCCTTTTCTTTTTTTTTCCGTATCGATAGGTTGGTTCCTCTGCATACTGAACACTTTTTTTTCTTTTCTTTTTTCCTTCTTCCGTGTGTGTGTGTGTTTGTCCATCCTATTCTTCCGCTTATGTGAGGAACCCTCCACTCCACTCTGGTAAATTAAAAATATCCAGAGTGCGTGCGCTTTCTTAAACTGTTGATAGATGGCGCTACCTGTACTCGAGCGCCCACAGGCGGCCTAGAACCCTCAAGAACGTATATCGTCCCCGGGCATTCATTTTCTTTAGAGCCTTGCATAAAACATGAGCAGGCATGCGCTCGTCCTCATTATGCAGTCTCTAAATTTTTATTTAATGGCCTCCCCTCGGCTATGCACCCTTTTCTTCCCGTGCCGCACCGCCAGTACGGCGCTCCTAGCGCCACCTCTGGAGCATCGTGGCAAGCAGTTACGAATCCCGGCTTCTCCTTCTTTTCTTCACCCCGATGGCCGATAGCCGAAACCACCATGGCCGGAATTATCGGGTGAATTGAAGCGATGCCGGACGAGTGGGCACTAGGAGATTTACCAGGACACTGCACGTGTCAAAGGCATCAGCTTGCATGTTCGGCATCAAAATACGCCGCGCCATGAAAAACAAAAAATGGCGAGCGCTTGGCACCATTATTATTTCTTACGGCTGTAGTACATCACCACGTGAAACGGCTCCACACCCGCTCATTATGTTCCTAAAAATCCCGTCTTGCTTGCTGCACCTAGCGCCCTGCAGTATGGTGGCGCCATCTCTGATGGTCCCGACGAAACACCGCAGCTCTTCACGGCAAACTCAAAATACGGAACCAAAAGCAATATCGATAATTTCCCGGAGGATCGTGCGCCGGCACATCATTTCACCACCGCCCCGTTTTTTTTTTTTTTTTTTTCTTTATTGCAAAAATAAATAAATACATAAAACTAAAATGAAAAATTGGGAGAGACCAAAAGGAATGAGCCCGGGATTAAAGGGCATTAGAGAGTGGGGAAACCAAACCTGAAATCCGGCTCCTTCGGGCCGTCTGGCTTGAAGCGATAGAGCAATACCACTTAGAATAAAAGGCCTGCGAATGACGTCATTATTGGTGGGCCCACGACACGCCCCAAGCAGCAAACGCGCTGAAAGTCGACGAGAGACGCTGCAAAGCGGCAAGCGCGTCCGTCTTGGTGTCGCCGCGTCCTAGCGTCGCGCGCGCAGTGAGACGCTGCGCTACGCGCTACTGGCCCACTAGTGATGACGTCAGGGGCGGAAAGGCGCAAGCCTTGTTTTCCGTGCGGTTTTGGATAGAGACTGCGTAGCGCGCCAGTTGCAGACAGGGTAATCCTCAAGGGCTTTTGAAGGAGTCCCTCGGTTATCCCTTGTTGGTACGGGGATGTCTCGGGCATTTATTTATTGGACTGAAGGGTGGAATGATACACAGGTCCGCGACACAGTTTGCGCAAGCACGTCATCGGCGTGTTTTTTTGTTTTTTTTTTTGTCTTCCCGACACAACGAGGAGACTGTTGTTCAAAGTTTGCTCGACTTCGCACGTGCGTGCAAGATGAACTTGCAGA
This sequence comes from Ixodes ricinus, assembly GCA_037355805.1. Classification (NCBI taxonomy): domain Eukaryota; kingdom Metazoa; phylum Arthropoda; class Arachnida; order Ixodida; family Ixodidae; genus Ixodes; species Ixodes ricinus. The sequence continues at coordinate 80,683 of JAZHYW010032279.1, read as the reverse complement.
GTGAAAATTACTCGGTGTTCTACATTTAACCTTTAACCTGTATAATCTCTAAAGACAGCTATGATTATGTGCTCGGGCGAGTTGTGTTGCACGCTACGTTACACCAAGTTACAACACAAATTCATGTGAATAGACATGGTTCAGTTCCCCCAGAAATAATAATTAAAAAAAAGCACGTCAAAAAGCCACTTTAGTGGGTTAGCGGCCGTGCTAAGTGCGCTCATACAAAACGAAAATGAGCAAGAATGTGAACCTTAACAATCCCACTGGTTGTTAGCTTTCCTTGGCGTGGGATCAACTGCTTCACAGATCCCAGAAAACGTTCGCAGAGGCGCTGCGTTTCCAGCCGAAGCAAGCACGCGCCGAGTCGCTCGCTAGGTCCCGTATAAGCGTCCACAACAACGCCGAGCTAGCGCGGTTCTTCCTGCCCACGGACTTTGTTTGCTCGCGCGATACTTTTCTGCTCCCGAGTGCTCGTGACGAGCCTTGCCTGACTCCAAACTCGATCAAATCCTCCATCCACCTTGTTACGTCTTTTGGAAGTTGAGACTAACATACGGAATAACGTAACATCTTCAATCTGCCACTATACGCCGCCATTTTGATTTAATTTCTAAAACCTGCACCGTCACGCCCACCAAAAAAAATGTTTCTGCTATAAAGGATTCCAAATCGTGCCCTCCTGCGAGGAAGTTTACCTGAACTCGGAAAGTTTCGCAACATTTGCCCTCGTTCGAGGTAGCTTCGTTGAGTGCGCTTTTCCCCATGCATGTGTGCGCAGAGGAGAAGTCATACCCGCAGGGTGGACACCGCGGTGCTTGTTTCTTCTTCCCCACCTACTGCGTGGGAGACTCCGATTGGACGCGAGAGCCGCGTCAGCGTTCGGCTGGGACTCGCGTCCAATCAGCGACCCGCGCAGGCCTCTGATAGGTGACGGGAAAATTCCAGCACTGCGGCCTTGTCAGACGGTTTCTTTGGTTGGCACTCTGACTGTTACGTGTGTCGGTGCAGCCGAGACATGTTTTAAAGGAAGGGTGCAATGATTTTAATATAAAAAGAATTTGCATCTCGTTATTTTAACGTTGTTTATCGTTTCCCGGTGAATAGAAAAAAAATCTCCTTGATTAAAAAAATGTCGCGATTCCGCTGCATAATCGAAAAGTAAAAGTCGAGCTTTTTTCCCCACCTGCAGCCGCGAGTGGCAGCCGAGGGAACTACGGCGCAGTGGCGTACCAACTTGTTTTTGGGTAGGGGAAACACAAACCAGACCCCCCCCCCCCCCCCACCCAGGGCCCGTGGGCGGTGCCCTTGGTATCTCTTGGGCGCCGCCGGCCAGTGTTTGCCCTGCCCAGTGGCGGCTGCTTCAAGGGGGCAAAACACATGCCTTGCCCCCTAACTCCTGAGGACTGGGGGGGGGGGGCAAGCGCCCCCTGCCCCCCCCCGGTTGGTACGCCCATGCTACGGCGAGAAGCTTACGTGACCCACGCTCGGCTCTAAGCTGCAGCATAACGCCCGCTAATGTCAGCAGACAGAGGGAGAGGAAGCGTCCTCCGAGAGAGCACATGGGAACCTAAACGGCACTCCCGAATGACGTCGCTAGGAGTGCTACCAGGTGTGACCTTGAAGACTGGGAGTGAGTTGAGGGGAGCCCGAAATGCCAATATTTATTATTTATTCGTACACAACAACTAGGACACGCAGGCGAAATTGGTTGTCTGTTCTTTACTTCAGAAGTGAGTCAGAGGGCAACTTCCACAAATTTTTGACCGAAGTCCGAAAATCGTTGCACCCCCCCCCTTTAAGGAAAGGAGCTCGCGTTTGTATGACTCGTAAGCTAACACACACTTTCTTTTTGCCTTATTTTGAGCAACTTCAACGTCAGAAAGAGTCCCTCAACAGTGCGATTATAAGTTCCCAGTATTAAAAAAACAACTCTTCTTTTAGATTATTATTACTAAATAGAAACGGTAAAAACAATACCGTATATTAAAAAAAAAAGGACGAAAAGAAAATCAGTACGTGAAAGTATCTGTCCCTGATTCGGTTTTGCTCATCCGATTGATTTAGCAGGAATATTGAGCCCATCTAATGTAGAATACGTCATTTGGCAAGGGTAGCTTGGTAGAAACGTAAAACGTCAAGGCGTTTCGAGAGATATCAGTATAGTGTCACCGCCTACCATAACCACAAAGCCACAAAAAAAAAAAACGTTTGTGGCAGCATTTTGGTGATATCCGACAAAATCGACGTATAGTCGTACTATATGTGGTATTCGCACTGAGATAGGAAGTCGCCCTACGTGTCTAAACGATGGCAGTGAGATTTACCAGCCTAAACGTATGACGATTTTGTCTGGCATCACCAATCTCTGGCCATATCTTTTTTTCCCCAATGGCGATAGAACGAGCTCATTTGGCCCCCTGGATACGCGAAACCGGCGAGCGTGCCTGTGTCGCGATACAGGCGCAGCTTGTATCGCGATAGACGTCCATGTTTGGTCCAACACCAAAAGTTGACACCCAAAACACCGAATCTATGAAAAAAAAGAAACTCCGAAACTCCACGCATTGGAAGAAAAAATTATAAACCTCGGAAACACAAAACCGGGATGAAGAATAAGAATCACGATTTTAGTCCTGATTTCTATCAGACCAATTTTACTACGATGATTTAAATTAAAGCCCTCCCGCAAAAATGATTCCGAAAATATATTTTACTTATCTATTTTACTTATTTCTGAGCAAACCAGAGCGTTGTGCCTTCTCTCTAGCTTACACTTTGTTCATCAGTTACGTAACATTATATTACAAGCAGGTCAGAACTCGAAATTAAAAGCAAATAGAGCGTTTTAACTAGCTTGAAATCAAGCTGTTTCTGTTTTAGTATGGCTTTGTACTTTGGGTTGCATTCATTTAGTCTTCCGCACTGTTTTCAGTGATCGGACCGAATGGTCATATCAATCTGGTATGTTTAGGAAAACGTCCTGTGATACAATAATCACTATTACCTAGCTACAGTAATTTAAAACAAATTACTCTGATTTATAGCAATAAAATCAAATTTCTTTGGTTACAAAAATCAAGATTTTCTTTCTTTTTGCACAGAACCTCTGTTATTATAGAAATGAGTTTCAAAAGAACGTTGGAAACGATCCCTATCCATAGCGTTGCAACTCTACTATAGTGTCCTCACAGTTCGCAGCATTTCTGGACTTTAAGCAATATAAGTTTTCCTTTTTCTTCTACAGCGGAGCTGTTAAGCGCTGTAAAAAAGGAAAAGGGGAAAAAAAGAAGAAGTGAAGCATGCTAGGTTTTGATTGGTTCTAGCCTGTCGATGAAAATGAAGGGTTTTATTAAATGCAGTTGGTAGTCCAGTGGTTGAATGCGTCTCTCTCGTTCTCCTCACATTTGCATGGTTGGTTTGTTCAGCTGGTGTCTCCTAAATACGAGGGGCGTTCATAAAGTTCGTGTTATTGTCACGAAGGAATAGAGATTCAGCAATCAAACTCGAGTAGGAGTTGAGACTTTCTCTACATGTTCGCCACCAAAAGTTACCCACTTTTTCAGCGATGCACCATATGCCGGAGGCCATTGTTATAGAACTCCTCGTTTTGAGTGTTCAGGAATCGCTCCACTTCAGCAATCACTTGGTCGCCGTCCTTGAAATGCTTTTCTCTTATTTGGCCACACTGGAAGCGTCTGCGCCATTTAACCAAAGTGTCATAAACTGGGGCGTTGTCCCCGAACACCGCCACCAGCTCGGAATGAATCTCCTTGGCATTGCTTCCTTTCAAATGGAGAAAACGGATCACTGCATGTGCTTGGCACCGACGGGCGGTGCCATTTTTGTTTCGACTCCCTAGCGGCTTTCCGAGCTACTATAGCATGCGATGTTTATACTGTGCGAAAACTATACACCTTTGCAAGTGGGATCCCGTCTTAACCTCGAACCGCGCACCGCGGTCAGGCGGGCCTACTCTCCAGCCAGGACGTTCGCTGCTTATCGAACAATGTTGCCAAGCGTCTCTTGCCGAAGCATACACAACTGAGCGCAAGAATAAATTAAAAATATATATATTTATAAAACATGCAGGTGTTCTCTTCGACTGCAAAAAAGCACAAACAGTTAAATAAAATACGTAAACCAGCAACAAATCGAAAAATTAGAAAAATATCTATACTTCGTTTCACTTTATCTGCGAGCGAAGCCAAAGCTATAAGCGCGAGTCCAGCACTTTTTGCGTTTCTCCCCAGCTCGCGCGCTCGAGCGAAGCCGGAACGTACGGAGCTTTCGTGCTCGCGCTTCCAGCTTTGCCTTCGCTCGCACATAAGGTGAAACGAAGCATAGAGTCTCAAAGCTTTCATCAGAAAGCGCCAGAAGCCGCATGGCCATTGCATCAACGATGGCTGCGCTCGCGGCAGCTCTTGCTTCCACGACGTGCTGGAACAGAGGCTGCGATCGTTAAAAAGTCAGAGCTCTGCAACCCTTAAACATGACCCGTCCTACAATATTTGATGCTACGAATCTGAGTGGATACCTCCCCCTGCGTTCCGAAACAGTAAGTGTGTCGCTAATCCAGGCCGTCGGCGACACAGCAGACGCCGCCATCTTGTCATTGCGCACCCCAGTGACGTGCCCCTGGCGCACCCCAGCATGGCGGAAACGTTAGGCGGCGCCAGCATCGCCCAAAATGGCGGCGCACGGGAGCCCTTCTTGCAAACGTGTTTCCGTTTCAGCTTGGTCCAGACGCAGCCGATGCTACGAGCACGAGCGTGTGGCCCTGAACAGTGCTTGCATTGCACGAGCGCGCGTGCTTGGCAGGGACGCTGGAAGCCCGGAGCTCGCGCTTGTAGCATCGCCTGCGTCTGGACCCAAGCTGAAACGAAGTATAGAGGGCAGGACGACGCTCATGCTGATGCCTGTTTTGTTCCGTTTTACTCGAATGCTGTGCCGATAGAGAACTTATGAAACCCTCTTCAAGGCACTGAACACCTCTAAAATCATAAGTATTTTTATTATCCGAAACGATTGAAAACGGTGCTGGGACATTACCCTCAAAATTCGAAACTTGGGAATTCAGTATTTGTGAATTAAAAAAACAATTTCCAAATGCCGAATTTGAAGTTCCTGCGCGGTCCCCGCCAGTGCAGTGAGTCAACTTTTGCGGTCTCCTGCGACTCGACTTTTTCTCGGACCTCCGCTGACCCGATGCGAGGAGGAGGCGAGCTGGCGGGATAGAAGGGAGCTGGCGCGGGAAAAAACCGGTTTCTTCGCCGACTCGCCCATCTGCTCGAGCGCCGCCGAGTTTTCTGAGGGAGGACACAATTCTAGGAAGGGACATCTCACCGAACTCCGATTTTGGGTATTTCAAAAAGAGGGGCCGTAGTGCGTTCGCAATTGCGTTAAAAAACATGTTTTACGATTGCCGTTATTAAATGTTATAGAAATGTCGCCTACAAAGCTTCGAAATTTTCTGATTTTTGACGTCATCGATCAAAAGAAGGGAGGAGGTAGCGGCGGGAGATTTAAACGCCAAAAATAAAAAAGCGCGCGCCCGCGCGAAGAAATTTTTTTCGCGATGCGGTTTTTTTTGCGTGTTTATGACTACAACTTGCGTCGTTTGACCGCGAACATAAGCTAAACATCACCACCGGTATTAGTACGGTGCTCGCAGTGACCGCAGCTTTAAGGCGGCGGTCCCACGGCCCCAACCATAATACCGGTGGCAGCTGTGCTAACGCTCCTGTTTGCGGTGCAAATGTCGCGTCTGTGCGCGTGTTACGTATTTCGTTCTTTTTGCAAATAAATTGCCAATTCATCATTACTCTTTTAGTGCAAAATATGATACGCATGTTTCAAAACTTAACGCACAATAAGAAAACAAAAAGTGCAAGTTTTGATATTTTCAAAGACATACCTCTATGCATTCCAAGTTTCTAGACTTGTAATGCATCCAAGACGCGTTCTTATTTTTTTATTGAATAGATGAAGGACTCGTCTAGTTCCGTGTATACGTGTTTTTCTTAATTAGCACACTCACATTTTTTAATATTTATTCAAAAAGAGCCTTTTTTATGCGATTTTGAAGTCTCGTAACTCAGTTTCACATCATAACGCAGCAACGACATTTAAGGGCATGCTCCTGGTAAACATAGGAACTCAGCATACAAAATATTAGAAGTGCAACGCCACCCGTTTTCTTGTAAACACAACTTGATTGTGATAAAATTTCAAAGAATTCCCTTAACGCGTTCTTGGTTTTCTCAGACAGCGTTCTGGCATCTGATCTAATTTTTTTTCAATTGTATGCTAGAGGAACTGAGCTGGTTCACTGTAAGCGTGATTTTTTGTATTCATATTCAGATTTGTTTAAAATAATTTTAAATCATGGGACTATTTTGAAGCTCGACTCTGTACGCAAGAAACCGGTTTCAAAGAAGAGGACAGCTATTTAAACAACGATTCTTTAATTAGAGCTTTTATCGTTCTAATTAAAATCACTTTCTATGATTGTAATTATTTTAAAGCATACTAATTGTCCTAAATAATAAAAATAACCTATGTTGTAGCAGACGACGCGCACTTGCGCCATCTTTTGAAAGGTGGCTGAAATTCGAGGTTGAGAAGTTCAGGCAAAGTGGCGCTGATTCTGTCCCTGACGCAGAGGATTCTTTTCTCAAATATTTTCTCGCGCTACTTCCTCGTTCTTGCAGTGAGTCAGTTAATCTTGCAAGAAAAAAAAAAAAAAAAACGAGAAGCGCGTCACAAGGGTCACGAGCAAGTTCTCGAAAACACCTATACTTCGTTTCACCTTGAGGTACCGCAGCGAAAGGCTACAAGCGCGAGCTCCTGGCTCTGGAGCACATCTGACAGCACGAGCGCTCGTGCGTTACAGAGCAGCTGCTCAAAGCTATGAGCTCGCGCTTGTAGCCTTCGCTGCGGTACAACATAAGGTGAAACGGAGTATAGTGCCTATAAATAAGCTATTCAATGCTGCCCGCCATGTTCCGACACCACGAAAGGTGCAAATATTGAACTCCATATGATGATGACGACGAAGGGGAATTTCTTTCCCTTCACTCCAAGATTTTTAACAGACAATTTTTTTAAGGTTCCAGCTTTCCAACCGCGCTGGTTCTGTTTTGTTCGCCATCGTGCAGGGATTTGAGATTTTCAGTTTTAACGTTACTCTACTCGTAGACAACTTACGGAGAGTGTTATGTGCAAACCGCAGTGACTGGTCCTCATGGTAAGGCAACAAACAGCCAGTCATCGTGGCTCAAATCTGAGGCTCAGGAAAAGGGTCTAATAAACCCCTTTTCCATGAAGTGCTCTATCAAAAGCGTTGCACATGTGCGAAACCCTCACTAGGTCGTCTTTCTTTGGATTAATTTTTATTTCATTTATTCAAATAAGAACAATGTCAGACGATCAACTTTCATGGTGTTGGTTTAATAATGCAACGACTCCAAGCTTCCACTTTGCGCTTTACACCAACCACGACTCTTGTCCTTTGCAACTAATTATAAGCAGCCAGGTCCGACTTGCTAGAAACAGCGTCTCAGCTGAGAACTGTGGGAAAGAAAGCAATGCCAAAGCCAGCGCTCGACGCTGAGCGGGAGCTTCAACTGCGTCACGTATCGTGACACGAAGCATAGCTAGAAGCAGCCAGGTCCGACTTGCTAGAAACAGCGTCTCAGCTGCGACTGTGGGAACAAAGCAATGCCAAAGCCAGCGCTCGAGCTGAGCGGGACTCAAGCTGTGTCTCAAGACAGTCGCGTGCTCAGCATGAGACGCTGTTCTAGCAAGCCGGCCCAGGATCACAACTCGTGAAGTTTCCTCGCGCTTCTCTTTCGTTTTTCGGAGTCCCCGCAATGAGTGTTGCGAAATAAAATCAAGCGAGATGCTCAGTGCTGCCCTGCCATGTTCTTCCATGACCGGGCTAGAGAGCGGTTTCCTTGTGGCCTTCACTCTCGCCGAGGAGCAATGGGACTTCTTTAGCCGCGTAGGGGTGCGACCACACAACCATGCCCAACGCTGCCTGAGCCATCCTGAACAACTGTTCCCCGACCACTGCGATTAAAAATGTGTGCAATTATACTTGCTTGAAATAACTGTAGTGAGCCGATTGAAATAAGTTTCGGCTTACAATAATCAAATGCTTGTCTATACAAACTTGTTTCTTAAGGAGACGAAGAGAAAGACGTGTTCCGCATAAGTCCCTGAAGGCAGCCGGCCTCACGACCTGTAGGTCTAATTACTCTAGAAACTTATCCAACTCAACCCCGGAGCAAAGAGGACAACACGGTGAGGAGGACGTGCCTCTCAGAAGGAATTAAAGCGCTGTAGGAGCGGTAGGGTTACAGCGACCCCTCCAAGCTGCCGCCGCAGGGAGCAACTACTCCCGGTGCAAAGGCCGTAAGAGATCGCGCCTGTTCACTCTAGCCCGGCCATTGCTCTTCAAACTGCTGAACGAGGCAATGTCCACTCACACAGGGGCGTTTGCTTATGTTTTCCTACGTTGCGTTATAACTAGGTCTGGGCACTTGATCTAATAACCTACCGATGAATCAATTAATGATTTAATCGCGATTAAATTTTTAACCAGTTAATCCGTTAAATTTTGACAAAGGAAAAAGTAAAAATTTAACGCTTTCACCACGCAACGTGTACGAGTACACCTGTATGAAGGCAAACTTTAGGTGAAAATTTGACCTAAAGTAAACTGTAGGGGCGAGATGTGTGACTCGAAAGAAGTGGAGAAGGTTATATGTGCCCCAGCCACTTCAACGCCATGCGATTGTCCGTTTAGCGCAGCTGAACCTATATGGCCTATTACTAAATTACGCAACCATCAAGGAGAATGCAGGGAATGGTGTTCCACGCGCCGCACGTGCTGGCGTCTGCAGCAGTAACTGTCCTGAAGAAAAGGCCTAAAACAAATGGCATCTTGCACGCGCGTTCGTCAACGCTTTAGTTTGGTTATTTACTTGGACATCAAGGTGCCGTGTGGCCCGGAACACCAGTCCCTGCATTCTCCTTCATGCTTGAGTAATATAGCAATAGGTCCATTGATTAATTATTCGATTAAAACTGACGCCCAGTCCTAGTTATAACTTAGTCCGCAGGACATCTGTGCTTCACATGTCGCATGCAAATCTACTCTTTGAATTGGATTCCATGCCTCGTTCGAATCACGAATGTCCCGTAAACTTTGAACTTTGCACGTGTTCTCGCGCAAACGAAACCATAAATGGTTTCGTTTACGGGTTAAATACATTTCGCTTGTATAATGAAGTGTGACTACATCTTGACAGCGCTCGGGGTTCTGTTGGAAAAAAACGCTGTTCTAAAGATCTCAGTGGCGATGCTTTGTCTTCTCACTTTGACTTTTTATCGCAAACAATGCTCTATGCAAATGACCCGGTCTGGAATACTCAGGAACCAGTTACATAGCATGAAGTATTAACGTTAAGTGCGTGATAATGTTAAATAACAGTACTCACATTTGAAAGTGTCAGTTACCGAACAAAATTCCGGTAATTCCACCACAGCGAACGACGTTTCTCGAATGCTCAGTTGAAGATGATAAAAGAGGACTTCAAAGAAAAAATGAGAAGTGGTTGAACAGGCGGCATGTTGGCCTTGCTAGTATGGCAAACCTACTAAAAAAAGATACAAAGAAACATTTTGTTTTCTTCTTCCACCTCCCCCCCCCCTCCCTCCTTCTCCCGGCCTCCTTCCAAGGGTGCGGCGCGTCGGCGAGTCATCGCCAAGTAACGTTGCATCCGACAACCCTTTTTTTAGATGCGGAGCATCTCTTGCTCGGGTCTATGTCCCGCGGCGTCGCGTCGGCGTCGTCCGCACTCACACTACGCATGCGCAACTCTCCTCCTTCCCTCTCTCCAACAGCTGCGCGTTACTCTCTCCGCTCTCTCTCTCTACCAGCTGCGTGCACTTCCGCGTGCGTTCGCTTCTACTCACACCGCGCGCGCATGCGCAACTCTCCTCCTCTAGTCTCCTCTCCTTCAAGTGTGAATATAAGCAGCGGTAGCGCGCGTTCCCCCGGAGGAGTGAAAGGAGGATAGTTTTGGGCGCGCGGGTCGCAGCGCCACGCCAGGCTTTCCAGTGGGGTGGGCTTTCCCGCAACTCTGCGGCTGTCGTCTGCTAGCGTTTCTCGGCCGCTCGCGTCCGCCGCAGCCCAAATCCGGCCGGCCAAAAGAAATCAGTCAAGAAGGGAATAAATTAATTACGATCCGCGATGTTCCGCATCACCCCACTGGTTCCCCTCAGGAAGATGGTGTAATTTTTTGCTAGAGTAACACTCCGAACACGTTGAAGAAAATATTGTTTTTCATTGAAATGGAACCACAGGTGGCCCTACAAACTATACTGCCAATGCAGCGTGGTACTTGTCGCACCTTTCTTCAGGGTGTCGCTGCGCTCAAGCGGAAGGTCAGGTGGTGCGCTCTCGGTGCTCGATTGGCTAAATGGCTCGTCTACTGGAACTGCGGTCCATCTTGAGGTCAAACATTTGCGGACGCGTAGGCCTCCGTGCCTAGAGTGGCGCAATCCGCTCCAAACCTCCCGACGCTTGGGCATTTCGTAGCCAAAGCGGTGCTTTGCCCACCGCTGCCGCGCTGCCAGGGTCAATCCAAGAAACAAAGTAAAGTTGAAGCCCGCGAGATGCCTAAGTAGAGGTGGTAACTGAGCGAGCTCGCTGACCACGCGGTCTCTCTGTGTCTCTGCTTTTGATGGTGATGTATTTTTTATTACACATGCAGTAAATACAAAATGTAAAAATATCTGACAGTATATGGGATCAGTCTTGGCAATAGTATAAGAAAGAAATACACCCGCAACCAATTATTGACAGAATTGGCCCTGAACCGCTTTCATTGAACCGGTAACCGCCACATCAGATTATGGTATCACTCCGGTTCGGGTTCAATACGAAGCGTTTGATTTCGGTTTCGATTTTGTACAGGTTCGATCAAAAATAACGGTTTTGATCCGGTTTCCGAGGTTCGGGTTCCGGTTCGACACCCTGTTTTTTCTCTTTGCGCCGTCGGCCATTTTCGGTACCATCGCTCTCGGTCATGCCGCGGAAGCCAACGCCGGATTTTCGCGTAGTGGGGCAAATAATCTTTTCGCATTAAAAAGTCTTTTGACCAGGCCATCAGCCCTTTTTACAGAATTCAACGGTGTACAGGACTAGTGTCAGCATAAAAAGCAATTATACATAAAATAATCAAATTGACATTAGCTAAGCATCCCAGTCATAATAATTAATATCAACGTCATCAAAAGTTTCAAAAACAAATAATTCACATCGACATCATTGAAATCACATTCATTAACATAAAATACCAGCGTTACTGTAAAATTCTCCATTTCTGTTGTATTCAAACAAAACAATATATGTATATAAAGATACATGTAAGACGCTGGTATATTTGTTTTCAACATCAAATTATCAATAGACTTAATTAATAATGAAAAAAAATATCAAAAGCACTTTAAGAAGCACTTAGAAATCTGCTACCCACTCGCCTAACAAATTTTAAGTTTATGTTACTGGGGCTAAAAAATACTTTTATTCTTTTCTTGAATCATGAAGAATCTTCGACCTCGGCGTACTATTTCAACAATATTGAGGTGGTTATTTATAAGGTCAGAAAATTGGTAGTCAAGTTTAATCAAACTACCATCCAAATGATGAGTTATATAGAGCGCCCTTCTGAACACCCGTCTTGAAAACAAAAGTCTGCTATTGCTTGTTTTATCATAGATCAAAATGCACAAACACGCTTACTAAAAGCGCAAGGCTATGGTGCATGGTTTGCGCTTGATTGCTTTGACCGGGGACAAAAAACGCGCTATAAGACGTTGAGCTCCGTGACATGGTGTTTTCCGACTGTGCTTGATTGGCCTCACTTACCTGTTATGTCGGCTGCGCTCTGACTTACAGCGGAAACGAACTTAAACGTGTATGTCGTGCAAAAGCTCTTTCATTCACGAAATGCTGACAAGGCATGTCTTATCTATGTTCTGTAACATTTGATAACATTCTTCACTCATTGATTGACTATATTTTTAATTCTAGATAGCTCCTGGCTTGTAAGCCTCTAACGAAATCGCTTTGCCAACCCTGCAGCGCGGAACAAAGCCAGTATCAAAGAACAAATTTGCCCAGCTTGGCACTTCCGATCGGGTCGATGAGCTAGCGGGCTCCGCTTCTGTGCGAACTGGGCACTGCTAGCACCGCTGGCACGTTTGCTGGCATTTGTGTCAGCGGGAGCACGCGCTGAGGCGCTGAACGTGCACGGGCGAGCAGCAGAAAGGAGGAAATTAAGAGCAGAGGAGGAAAATCACTGCCACGAGCTTGTTTTCTTGCTACACGGATGAGTGCCGCCATCTAGTGGTTGAACTAATGGCTTGTTCAAGATGGCCGCCGTGGGACCGCCGCGCCTTAACCAAAGTACTCAACTCACTTCCCGTCGTTTCCCCAGTTTCGTGTCCGTCACCAAATAAATGTCGACACAGAACTCTGGACAGCTACCGCCATCTATGAGCGACGGCGGCAACTAGATAACCTGCTTGCCGGTTGTCTGGTTGCCGCCGTCGCTCAATGATGGCGGCACTCACAGCCTTTCCACTCTGGTTTTCAGAGTGGAAAGGCTGAATTTCTCTTAGTGTCGTCCTTGAGGTCGTTTTCGAGGTCGTCCTAGACGTTGTCCTCGAGGTCGTCCTAGAAGTCGTCCTTGAGGTCGTCCTAGACGTCGTTCGTCCTCTAGGCGTTGTCCTTGAGGTCGTCCCATCATAGTGCAGCTTCGCTGGTCTTCCTTTTTCACCAAAATGAGAAAGTCTGAAAGTTGTTTTTTTTTTTTCTTTTTTCCCTTTTGTCGCCTAACTTGTAAATTTATTTAACCAAAGCCTATTTGCAGTTGGGGACTATGTTCTCTTCGGTAAACGTTCCTTTATATTATGTTCTATTATTATTATTTTTTATCTTTTCTGAGTTTCGGCATTTTACGCAACTTCCATCGTACCTTAGTCTTTTTTTAATTGTTTTTATTTTCTTCCGGGCGGCCTAAATGCACCGGGAATTGAATCACAAAGTAGCGAGGCATGACGACCCGACTCGAAGAGATTTGTCGCATTCAATTATACTGCGACTTCGCGCATGCGTGCTCTACATAGTCCATTCTCTAATCTTTCGGGCCGGGAGCACGGTGTTCCTGAAAACTCCGGGAAGCTTTGTTCTTAATAATTCTGTCACAATTCGGGTTCGTCGAGAGGACTGGCTTTGTCCTCTAATTCTGCTCGGCGAAATAATGAAGCTCTGATTTCGTTTTCTTCTTTCTTTTCTCGTAAATTCGTGTTTTTCTTTCATGTCTTTAGCGGAAAAAAAAAAGAATGCCCAATGGCGAAGTTAATTATCTCTCGCGAAACTCCGTGCGTTCTTAAAATTTTGTTAGCAGCAGGTGTGCGCACCGTTTCGGCTACAGGACTTGATTATGTCCTAACGAGTCTTGATTTCATTAAAGGCCAGTTTAATATTAAATTTGGAAGACGAACGTGAGATACACGAGGCTACTAATCTTACTTAATTTACGTCCTGATTCGCAAAGAATCGCGATTATATCTTGGAGGGTGTATGACCAACGACAAAAAAAGCAAAAAAAAAAAGAAAAAAGATAATCTCGAAGTTACGAAACGGTTCCTTCGGGATGACATTTTAGACCACGGTCGACATCGCGGTATGAATGGAAATCAGCAATCTAATTTCCTAAAACCTGCTCAATTGTTTTTATTTTTACACACACATACATATATATGTTTTATTTGGCAGATTTGAATTGTAGATTTGTTGCCCATTGTCCAATTCTATACCAGTTGGTTGGAAGTGAGACAACGAAATTCTCGTCCGCGCTATTCAATGGCGAAGTCAGGCCTCTCAAGAGTAGGCTAGGGTCACTGGATCGAGTCCGCCATAATGAGGCAGTTTTTGTATGACCAATGCGAGAAAACCCTACGTGCAAGAGTGCACCTCCTCAGGCAGCATCTGCAGACTGTCGTTTGTAGATCACGTGGCGCTGTCAGACTGGCTCGCGTTGACTCGCTGCCCGAGTCCAGTGTGCAGTTGACGTCACCCTCCCGGGTGGAACTATCTCCTCACTAACAGCAATAGACCATTTGCTGTATTACCCAAGCATCAAGGAGAATGCAGGGATTGGTGTTCCACGCGCCACACGCGCACGCCTTCCCCGTATAAAATATTCGAAGTAAATAACCAAAATAAAGCGTTCACGAACGCGCGTGCAAGATACAATTTGTTTTAGGTTTTTGCTTTGGAAAATTTACTACTGCTGAGGCCAACACGTGCGGCGCGTGGAACACCAATCCCTGCATTCTCCTTGATGCTTGGGTAATATAGCAATAGGTCTATAGCGTATTTTGACGACGGGAGTCCTAGGGTTGTTCCGGAACAAATCGTCCCGGATTTTGCGGGACGGAGTCTGTCCCTAGTTTTTCTACAGAGTCCCGAGTCCCGACTTGTCCTAGTCGGGACAGTGTATATGATGTCCCGGATTGGCGAAATTAGGTCCCAGGTAAATAACTTGTGCGACTGGACAGGCCAACAAGGTAAAAAAGAGTGACGTCTATGGGGCAGTGAACTGAAACAGGGATCATTGACTGCGGGGAGTTCTAGCGATTTGTCGAGTATGCAAGCGCGACTCTGGGTCTCTTGAGTCTCCAGCAACCCCCCCCCCCCCCCGCCTCTCCCGACATCTTTTACTCAAGAGTTGGTAACCCTAGACGGGACACAAATCTTTAGTTGAACTTTGTCAGCTAAGGCAAATATTTTTTTGAAGGTCTATTAATCACATATAACCTGTAAAGCGTTTTCTTTTTTTATGACTTTACCAGCCACGAAAATAAGAAGAAAAAAATGGTGTACAGTTTATCGTCGGAAATGAGAAGACGTCAGTCCTAGCACAGGACTTACAAAGGTATGAACTTTAATATTTATATAAGTGTATAAAGCCTTTTAAGGGAACTCTGCTGCAGGTTGCTTATAAAGTATAATCTCCGCGGATTTGGATCGGGGTGTGAAACGCGTTAAATCATGTGGCTCAAGCCAGGCCTGCTTTGTTGATGTCATAATGGCCTTGCCTTGGGAGTAGTGCACTGCACTGGCGTCACTAGAGGGGGCGGGGGGTTTAGACGTCTTTCGTTACGAGAGGCAGTGCGTTATGCTCATTTTATTAATGCACGTCTTTTCGCATTTTAATTAATAACTTCGGTTCCGTGTTTTCAGATAAATTTGAAAAAACATCCGAAAAACACTAGCAGGTAAATTTTCAATCAATTCGGATTTATCCGAAAAACTCCGAATTTTGAGGTAACATCGGCAAAATAAACGACACACACACACACACACACACACACACACACACACACACACACACACACACACACACACACACACACACACACACACACACACACCACACACGCTACGCACACACATCACGCACACTCGCACGCACGCACGCACGCACGCACGCACGCACACACACACACACACACACACAAAGAAAAAAGAAACGGCGTTTTGCAATTAAACTTTATAAGAGCACAAGGTCAGTGGTCCTGAGGAGATTCCACTTCAGTTTCCTTTGAAACTTAGAACTACTGACAAAAAGAGGTTTGCTTTTTAGCACGTCGAGGTTCCTTCGGGACAGCGGGTCATGGTACCCGGTCTTTATCTATTTTGTTTTTGAATTTTTAAATTTTACGCAGTAAAATTAACTTTGAGGTTCAAAGAATTGGGAATCTAACAAAAAATAAACTCCGATAAAACCCCGAATCCCCAGCGAAAAAAGAAACTCCGAATTTCACGAGAAATAAACTCCGGAAACACGGAATCCTATTTATAACGTAATAAAAGTCGTCTGATCAGGGAAACAAGCTTGCCTCCTTGACCACTATGACCTCTGCTGCTAACCTTGGCTTGAACCGGGCCCGGGTCTTCAAGCCAATGTTGCTCGAGCAGCAGCTCTTCACTCTCTTCCCGAAACGGGAAAGAGGTAGAGAGAGCGGGAATTTCTGAAGCGGTCTGCAGAGACGGACGCTCCAAAACCGTTGGAAAATTAAAGACGGTGCGAGGGAGACACTTTACGAGCTGCGAACCAGAATAAAATAGACGGGCAAGGGGAGCAATTACGGCGCACTGAAGCGACCGCCATCAAATATGCACTGCTACACCGGCGACACAACACGCCCAAAGAACCCTAGGCGTGACAGTGTTATTGATTGCTTTCATCGCGTGGGAGGGAGTCTGGATAGTGTAGAGCGGCGGAGCCACGGCGGAGCGCGCTCGGCTCTTTTCGTCCGACAACCCTGCAGGACTTTTTTTTCAATCTCGTCTGGCAACTTGGCGGCTGACGTCACTCACCGGCTTTCGCTATCGATTCCTGCGACTGAAAGTCTAGTGCCGAATTCGGATCGACTAAGGTCGCTTGTTTAACGCGCTAATTTCTGTAATTAAAACTCATTTGCTCGCATGTGTTAGTTACTAATCTATAAAAATGACAATCGATTGATAAACCACGGGTGGCACGTTTTTTTCAGTTCGATGTATCACTCCGCTCATTCGCTCGCTCGAAGCTGCTCGAAGCGGGCAAAAAGCAGTCGAAAAGACCAAAACGAAAAAGCTCGCAGCGAGCCGCCCGTCAAGCGTTGGCGTTAGGCATATGCCTTATCTCGAATGCCTGCCGCCAGCGAGGGCCTGTGGTGCGAGCTACGTTAGCCGGCAAAGATGTGAATAGTTGAGACACGTTTAGGGGTCCCCATGTTCGAAATGTGCGGTAGCGGTGTGAGATCGCAAGTGCGCTCTTGATGTGAATGCCGGATGCGGCGGAACAGTGTTCGCTATGCTGTGGCATCTTCTGCAAGCTCTGTTCTCCCTGCATGTTGCCACTGCTCTGCTTCCCAGCGAAGGTTGGTCCCGGAGCAATAATATGCGGATCGAACCCTCGATCACCAAACGTGCACGCTAGCCGTTCTTGTCTCCTGTGACCCACGTACGCGTTCTTGCTGCCCTGCACGTTTCGCGTTGCAACTTTTAAAACCAAAGTTGAGCGAAGAACAAAAAAGAAAAAAAGAAGCAAAGTCGATTTGGAATGCACAAACGTGGGCACGCGCTTGCTGAATGCGATCTGACGCGTGTTTGATACGAAATGATCGCGAGGATTCGCTTCGCGAAGAAGAAGCGTAGTTGGGAGGAGGTCGCGAATGTGGACGAATGTTCTGAAGACTTTGCGAGGGCTGCGCCATGTTGATGGTGTTTTTGAAGTTCCACGCCCTGTCCGCCTTCGAGGAATGTTCGTCGGGGGAATGGCCTCTGGACTCGCAAAGTTTGCCGAGCAAACAAAGCGGGGCGTATCAGGAATCCCGCTTGCTATTACTTCAAAATGTTTGCAAGGTGCGCTGGGCAACTTCAGAGATAAGCATGAGGTCTGCGCGGTTCGGTGAAGCTGCCGCCCGCCCGCACGTGAGAGATTTAAAGGGACTTACCTCTCACCGAAGGTTTGGGGTACAGGTTTAAATAGGTGCTCTTAAGAGTGCCCGACGAGACTACCAGTGTCAAACGCCTTGCAGCGTCGAGCCATATTTGAATCCCGTGCGTTTAGTAACAGATGTGAGCTATTGGGGTGGGGTATTTGCACCTGGCATGTAACCTGCAGCTTTTCATTGCTGTCGTTTGGAATGCAGCTTAAAATGTTTCCAGCACACCATTTATTGCACAGTCGTTTTAGTATTTATTGCATTACTGCTTTGATTGCATGTCATCACGGCGTTTGTCTTAGTGGATTCGTGTTCCATTTAGCGAAACTGCCCTGCCATGTTTTTATCAGTCCTACGTTTTAGCAAATGGTCCAACTAATTGTGTATGAACGTTTGGGCACTCTAGGGAGCCCTTGTTCGTGTGGTAATTAACGTTCGAGCCTCTGAGGTTCATTTCTCTAGTTTCTCTCACTTATCAACAGATTGGTGACTTACTACTGCAAATGGTCCAGGCCTCCAGGAACACCAGCAGACCAGCATGTTCCTTGTCTATTGTGCTAGTAGAACTGTCTAATGTGGAATTCCTTTGGCTTATTTGGAGCGGTTCAAAAGTGCTCCAAGCTTGTGTCTTTAGTGCTGTAGATGTTAGTGTACACTTGCACACCCAAGAAGATACCAACAAAAAGGCGCTCCAAAACCGCTCCAAATTGGCCAAGGGAATCCCTGCTAGCCTGTTGGCCTTATTCCCATAAAGCCTGGGCCAAAATCTATCACATTTCATAAAATGTTTGGCGTAACCTCTGTTTGATGCAGCAGTTAATTCCTACTTGATAAAATATTTTCTGCTGAAACAAGAGTCAATAAACTGATAGCAAAGGGGAAGGGGTCACCAAGTTTTGTTGCTCATATTTATTTCTAAAAGTATCTTGTTGCAAATCAACAGGGCTATGGAGAGAAACAATGCTAGAGAACATATCGGACCACACAAGAAACCACACCAGTTTTGCCTTGTAATGCACAAACGTATGTTCTGAGGTGAACACCTTACAAGTGAATGCTTTTACAAATGTAAGTAACACTAATGTATGTCACCATTTTAAGTTACTTTTAAAAGTATGGTGTAAAATGCAGACATACGGGAACCTGCTGCTTAGAGAATTTCGACTTTGATCTGGAAGCATTTTCTGGGATTTCTTTTAGAAATAAAAACTAATCTATATTTAAGCTGCTCAATGCTAATAAAAGAAATATTACCGTTAAGCTAATGCTTCCCCTTACAACAAGAATTTTCTGCATAAAATATGATTGTGCTGGTGTTATACTATTAAACACCTGGTGCAGGCACGTATCCAGGGGGAGGCCCATGGTCCGGCCCCCCTTGAAATCTTCCATTTTGCTGGGGCCTCCTCTCCCCCTCCCCTCATACAGCATTTTGTCATGGGTGGCACCCCCCACCCGAAACAAAATCCTGGCTACGTGCCTGTCCTGGTGACCTGCATAAGCCCTTGGGCATTTACTGGGACATTTGGAACACCATCTTTTGGCTTGGCAACTAATTTCCCCAAAAAGGATTTTCTTTTTATTTATGCAGGTTGTGTAAGAAGCCCCTTGAATTGAACATTCATGCTTCTGGAACTATATGAGCTTCTGTCAACTGTTTGAGACTGACGGTGCTCATATCTCTTTTTTTGTGTTGTAATGTAAGGCAAAGGGGACACAGCCAGGTCATGCCAACTGCTATTCCCAGAAAATCCTCCAACATGACAACATATGATTCGTGTCAAATGCATTACTTTGCTTGAATTCGTTGTACGCAAGTTTATTGAGGATGGATCCTTCATAAGCAGACTGCGGTATCGTCTATCATGGCGAATAAATGCATGGTATAGACATGTGTCCGGCGAAAAATAGGAGTTCTTTAAAACGAAGCCCGTCATTTTACAGATCTTTTTATGATTCATTGACCTGGAGCAGTAGCCTTGTGTGTCGGGCAGCAGTGCTTTGAGCAAGTTTTATAAGATCAAGACAAAACGAGAATATTTTGTGTCTTGTCTCGTAATATTGGGAACAGCATGCCTAGTAGTACTTCAAGCGAGACCAGGATCCAGTTTCATTTTGTTTGATCAGTGGATATTTTTGGTCCAACTTTTATGGTGTCCCTGAAATATTCTCTCTTCCATAAACGAGAGGGCACCCAAAGACTTCCACAGTGTTTACCAAGCAGTCAGTAATTGCAGGTCTACTGCTTAGTTGCAGCTGGTCTGGGTGAACCAGAAGCTCTCGGTGACCATTGGCAAGAAGGCAATACACTAAAAATATGCTTTCATGCAACAACAACAAAAAAAAAGAAAAGCAGTGTGTTTTAGTACACTGCAATATGCTCTCAATATCTGAAGTATGTTCTTAATGTACACCTTTGACATACTTAGGGGTTTTTGGCGCTGCAGCTCTGGTGCTGCTATCATCCCTGTCTAGAAAATAAGGTGTGCATACTTGGAGTATATTTTTAATATACTATTAGAAAGCTAGAAATGTCCTTTAGGCGTACCACCCAAAGTGTATGATTTCGTTTTATGAAAGTGCAAACTAAGTATACTCTTATACTTCATTTCAGCGTAACCGGCCTTAGTGGTGGGCCAATCGGTGCTTTGGAATGAAACATGTGACAGCATATTGTGGAGCACACTTGGTCGTATGGAGAGCTGTCACATTAGTCCTTTCCAACGTTATTAGATTAGCTCAGTTACGGAACTGCTCATAGACGCTGCATGCACGTACAGCACCCCCCTCACTCACCACGACTCACCTGGCGTCGCTCGACGCGCCGCCGGACGGCTTCTTTGGTAACTGCAGTGTATTCTATGGGAATCGAGATACGTATGTTTCGAAGCACGGCGTCTAGATGGCGCTTCAACTCTGCTTTTGGAACGCACAGTTATGAAACGAAAATCTAGATGGCGCTTCGAACGACGGCAGGTGGATTGAAGTGAGTGAGGGGGGGGGGGGTACCCCCTTCCGCGGGAGTTCCACAACTGAGGTAATCTAGTAACGTTGGTCCCTTCATTGCTCTGATTGGTGCAGGGGTGCTGTAGAGTTCACTCTTTGCCAAGCATAGAGTCCATCTAAAAGAGGAAAAGGTCCGCCATTTTCGATGTAGTATTTCGGCGGCCTCAAAACGCGAGGCACAAAAGCGGGCATCGCGGGTCCTAGGTTGCTGACAAACCTTTAATAAACAGAGCAGCAGCAAAATATTACTTGCAAATATGGTGCCTAGTTTTTTTTTATGTTCATTTTGAAGGAAACTGCAGCCATATCTTGCATGCTTTAAAGCAGTGATTCTCATATGGGCGTCTGCGAGCCCTTTGATGTCCCTGAAGGCGTTCGTAGGGTCCCCAAGGCCCTCATCCGTCGATCGGGCCAAGCAATAACTTTCTTTGTTTTCTTGATGCAGACTGGTTTACAATGCTAGATAAACCAAACCATGTGCACCATGTAAATAGGGTTGATTACTCAACTCTCCATTACCGGGCTTCAGATTTGGTTAGCACACATTTAGTTTTCTTTATTTGCCCTTCTCCCTTAGTGATTTTCCAATACTCCCCCATAATAGTGGGTGGGGTCGCCCATCGACCCCCAAAACATTGGAGGTCGAGAACTACTTCTCTAAAGGCAAACTAAAGCTGACAGTCAATTAAACAACTTGAATGCATTGTAACCAAAAAAAAAATACCTGACAATTTGTTTGCTATTTTTTCTCTGGGCTTCTGTCACTCTTTGTTGTTACTTCTGTCAAGACCACTGATGATGATGCTTACAATTCATCATGCTCATTTCCTGTGTTCTTAGCGGTTCTAAAAGACAAGGTAAGAAAAGTAGGGAGCACACAAAGGCACGAACAAGGGCACTGACTTAGAACTCATGCGTTTCTCCTATACCTTTGCAAGAAGCAATACCATGATAAAATGAAAACGAAAAAAATCGCCTGTGAAATCTATGCACTTCACATTGGCCCTTTTGCCAAGTAGCACAATTCTTTGCCAGGTAGTGCCTCCTTTGTCCTTCTGTGTGTGTCCGACTTTTTTGTCCTCGTCTTTTTGCGCCGCTGCCACTGTGAGTCGCCAACTCGCACGAGCTTCCATCTTGACAAGTTCCCATCTTGACCCCCCTTGTAGCCAAGTTACGTTGAAATGAAGTATAGCGTGCCGCTTTCTTGCCAACGGTGAGACATCCGCGGTACAGTGGCTCACGTTTTCTTGACGCCCCCCTCTCTCCCACGGCGCAGATGCTCCGAGCATCGTCATCTTCCCCCGGGACCAGACGGTGGTGACTGGGCGGGTGGCGGTGTTTGTGTGCACGGCGGTGGGCAACCCGCGCCCGCAGATCGAGTGGCGCAAGAATGGCAAGCGAGTGTCCACCAATCGCTACACGGTGGTCGAGATGCCCGGGGGCTCGGTCCTGCGCATCGACCCCGTCCGCACGGGGAAGGACAACGCCACCTACGAATGCCTCGCCGAGAATGGTGTTGGCGAACCGGTCCGGGCCCTGTTTGTGCTCACCGTGCTCGAGGGTGAGTCGCCCGTGGGTCTCTCCCGTTCTTAACCCTTCGACGAGTCATCGTCGTACGTGTACTGCGGTGATTACACATTCGAAAATGCCTGCCTAAACGCGAAACCGTGCGCACCCTGGGCGGTGTTGCTATTTGTTATGTTCTTTCGACAAACTATATAACATTATATTCGCACAGTGTTCCGCTTTGCTGGCGTATTTATAGTTCCAAATTAGTAGCTCTATGCACGTGATGCGCGTTAGATGGTCCCTTCGCATGTTGGCGGGTCTGGCGGTAGTTGCAATTGGAGCGCGGGCTCTTCCGGTTCGGACTTTTAGCGCTTCTCAGCATTGAATTCAGAGGATGAGAGCTTATTATTTGATAGAGAAGCTCTGTAAAGTACCTCCGGTTAGAAATCTGAAACTGCCGGCATGTCGCAGAAGCAGGCATGCCAGAGTGAAGCTGAATGGAAGAAAGGTGACCACTTTTTGCTTTCGAAATTTCTATTTGAGGCCTCTAAACCCAAACAGCTTGCAAGCACTGTACGTGCTCCCGCTGGATATACCAAAGAGAAAACTTGGGGTGCGCTTAAGCTTCGCCTTTAAGAGTGGAAAGCGATGGCTTTATCGGGCCCTGTTCCCAAAGCCTTCTCATATAAACCCACGCCTGTTCTCAAGCCGTGCAAGCGTGGGTGCGTGGTCTAGTCGGTAGCGTCACGTGTTATGTCGATGTCACATTACGCGTGACGTCACCGTGACTGTGACATCATGACCCGATTGACCCTCTAAATTTAGTGAAAAACTGTCCGCTAATTTTGCGGGAGAATTTTGCACTAAATTTGGCAGGAATATTTTCCTCTAAATTTGGCGGGAAAATTTTTTGCTAAATTTGGTGGGTCGATAGGGTCATGACGTCACAGTCACAGGTTGCTGCGCGCGCTGCATTATGGGATTTTATGGTCCCACCGATGCCGACGCCAGATTTTCTGTGACACGAGCTCCTAAACGCTATCGCGTTAAAACCTGTGCATTGATCCTTTCTTTAGGCTATTTCTTTGGAAGCAAAACCTGACCACATCTTTTGGGCAACAAACCTCGACTGTCAAGGGTTTAAAGGGGCAGTGCAGCGTGTTGTACTCTCAGTAAATAGCAGCGTGGGAACTCCCAAGCTCGAAGAACCTGTGAGGGTGCTCCTAGGGACCCATTTTGAGAATCCACGTGACATTTCACGTGGAACAATAAATAATTTGTTTGGTGTGTCGGAGGCACTTAAAAGCCCGGGGCATCTACTACGGGAAAACTCTGGAAGTGGCAAAGTTTTGGGGTCGGTTCAGACGTCTCGAGACGTATATGTCACAATTTCTCCCACTTTTTTGTTTTCGCCCCCGTGTAACGCATCACCGCACTCGGGTCACCTTTCTGTTGCATTTCAAAAGAAATGAAGAGTGCGTGTGCACAGCCTTGACCACGCTCAAGGTGTGCGAGCTCACGTGCACGCATAGCTCTGCCTTCGTAGCCACAGAAGGTTGTCCCAGAGTCTTTGGGACAAATGGACGAAGTGGCCACCGTCTTCTCACCGCAGAGAACCAGGTCCCGCCGGGGTTCCCGCAGTTCAAGCTGCTGCCCAACCTGCAAGGGGTGGAGCGTAATCGGAGCGCCCTGCTGCCCTGCAAGGCGGAGGGGGAGCCCGAGCCCAGGCTCTCCTGGCTCCGCAACGACGTGCCCGTCGACATGTCCAACCCCAGATACTCGCTCGCTTCCGGCGGTGAGCACCCACCCCTCCCCTGTCCTTCCCCTCGCTCCCGAGAGCTGTCTGGACGCATCGTCGCCCTGCACACCTTCGGCTTTTAAGCGACGAACGTGTGGCTGTCTAGACGATGCAGATTTCACCTCAGTTCTGTGGAGTAATTAAAGTTTTTCCTCGAAGTACCATATCTTCCGGTGCACAAGTCACACCTTTTTTCCAAAATTTTCATTGGGGCGTCTTATAAAATAATTCAACTTATATGCATTTTTTTTTTTTTTTTTATAAGCGTGGATTTAAACGCTGCAGGATGTTGAATGTAGGGACATCTATGACAGAGGAGGGACGGCAGGGTGGCCGCTGGTGGCCTGCTTTTCCGGCGGTCCAAGGACGGTTCGAAGCGTGGCGGCGTCGGTCTGCGGCTGCAGAGACTCTG
Source organism: Ixodes ricinus (assembly GCA_037355805.1). Taxonomy (NCBI): domain Eukaryota; kingdom Metazoa; phylum Arthropoda; class Arachnida; order Ixodida; family Ixodidae; genus Ixodes; species Ixodes ricinus. The sequence continues at coordinate 56,381 of JAZHYW010032279.1, read as the reverse complement.
CTCTTTGTTTTTCGCAGCTCTCCGTAGGAGTGTGCGATTTGTACAAATGCGCAACTTGTGCCAATCTTTTGCGAAAATGGCCGTTTACTTGGGCTGCGACTTGTACCATGATGCGACCTATAGACGCGGAAATGTGGTATTGCTCAACTTGGAGTTTGCAAGTTTCGACATATACCTAGCGTGCATTGTAACCTGACATGTTTTCTTCTTCTTTTTTTAAATTTCGGAACTAGTAGAAGAGGTAAAGAAACATTGCCCGGTTTGTTCGTTTCTTCTACTCGTCCTTTGTTTCTTCTTTTTGCTCTGTTTTCGTTTTGCCTTGCATCACCAACTCGCCCAACAAAGTTACAAAGATAACAAGTAATGCGATTTCTTTCACGAAGTAGGCAGTAGCTGTTGAGAAAGGCTCTCTGGACAACTCGAGTGGTACAAGGTCGATGTTACTGCGGTGCCTGAAATGCATCTCTAGCTGGCACGTTTACAGAGTTTTCATTTTTGGTCCCTCGATTTTTGACCCGTTCCTTCTTGACTGTCTCATGCTGTTTCTGGCCTTGATAGACCCTTTCGGAAATTCAGTCTGGCCACTTTGATCACTATCATCATCTGAAAATGGAATATGTGCTATACTAATGGTGGCCTCCTGTTTACCGATGAGGGAAGAAGTCGAAGGCGCTCCTAAGCAGACGGTTCGAGTCCTATGCATTTGAGACGTTAGCGTGACGCAAAGGAGGAATTGGATGCAACAACTGCGCTCATTTGTAGCATGGGCCCGGTCAATCTGTTAGTAGCACACAATCGGCTTCAAAGCCCCTCGATGTATAGTATACTTTATCGAGGCGTCTATGCGAGAATTGGCGATTCATTCCCACCGGTTGCATCTTTTTGCCATCGACACTGACAGAGATTGAGAAAGATATATATGTACAGTGAGTGAAGCGCACATTCTTGTTTGCCGTCGACCCGCGAAAGTGACGGTGCCCGATAAAAATGCTCCAGACTATACAGGTTCATTGTCGCCATTAATACGGTGAAGGTTAAACTTCCATTTTAGTCACCAGATGGAGCTGAATCCGTGAAAGGGTCTATTCTAGCAGTGGCACAACAGCGGACGTTGCACCCGCTTGCCTTCTTCGTCGGCACTCGTACAACCAACTGCCAGGGGCGGCAATTTCCAACGGGATGGACCGTCTGCTTCCGCGACATACTTCGCTGCCACTTTATCACCAGTCCAGATGCATCATGCGCGTTAGTAGGATGCCATCAGACTGTTTGGACTGGAACGACGTTGCTTATGGAGGTGCCACTTATATATACCGAGGCGTTGTCTTATGTTGACCAATTGTTCGCTTCCGTTTTCCTTTCCCCAGGCTCCCTGCAGATCTTCGATGCACAGGAGGAAGACCAGGGGAACTATGAGTGCATCGCCGAAAACAGCGTGGGCACTGCCATCTCGCCCATGGCGACACTCTTTGTCCGCGGTGAGGAGACGACCAGACATCCACTTACGTCAGACTGGCTAAGGATTCTGAGAAAGAGTGCACTGTTTCACTTCTGGCACTTCTTGTCATCTTAGATCAGTAATACGATCGGTGCTTGTACTAGCATTGACTTCAATAGACCCTTCTTTGTGTTTACAAACACAGGCCATCTCTTGCTTCCCAATAGACTTCTGATCGCTCCCGTTTTGGCGGGTCTTCCGAGCCTGTTGATGTCAATATTCCTGGGACGACGAAGTTCTGCAGAGACCACAAAGTTGGAGGTTTAGCAAAGTCCCTCTGCTGTGCTATTCAACGTAAAAAGGGGGACCGGTCGTCTTACGGGAGTATTAAAAAAATCTCCAATGAATTTCTTGCTAACCCATCCGTTAGCTAGCCACTACCGGAAGTTCATGGGTACGTAAAATGCAACGGCGCCTCCTTCCAACGCTCTTATGAAAAAGGGTCTATATTGTGCTTTTAGGATGACTGCACGAAGCAGCATATCACCTTCTGCAAAGGAGATAATATTTTTCTCCTTTGTAAAGAAAAATAGCGTAGCTTTATGCTGCCTGTAATTTACACTGAAATGCCAAAATATATTTTATTCTAATGGTAACATAAAAAACCCTATGCCATACGCATAACCAGCCCTCCTTTTACATTGTTTTTGTTTTAATGAAGCATCACTTTCCTCGTCTTAATAGTGGCGTCGACGAAAACAAAGTACAGCTCGCAGCTCAACATCGAGCCAGAAATTAGAGTTCTGGTGTCGTCCAAACTCCGCCCTCGTTTAGAGAAACTGCGTTCTAACAAACAAGTCCACTTATGTCATTAGGAGCAGTCGTTCATGTTTGCGCTCATTCTTGTTTTATTTTTGCAACGGTTTCTAGCCCAGCTGACATACTCTGGGCTATTTTTACCTTGGAATAAAATTTCGCGCTTCAATTTCTAGCATTACTATTCGTGCGCAGAAATCTAAAAGCTTGGGCATCGTCAAAAGCCGTCGGGGAGGGAGGTGAGGGAGGGTGGTTCGTCGTGGCATATTTCATATCTTTCATGCGTTGCAAGGTGCCAGAGTTTCGGAGGCACTGCCCGAAGCGGTCTCGCACAACCAGCACGTTTTTACGAGGTCTCAACAAAGGGTCTCTCCCCTCTTTCCTCGGGTGTTCAGTGCGGCGCGTGCCGCCCTACTTCTCGATCCCGCCCGAGGCGTCGTACGAGGTCACCCCCGGGGCGACCCTGAACCTGACCTGCGTGGCGGTGGGCTCTCCGATGCCGTATGTGAAGTGGCGCCAGGGACACGTGGACCTGACGCCGGAGAGCGACGTGCCCGTGGGACGCAACGTCCTCGTGCTGGAGAACATCAAGGAGTCGGCAAACTACACCTGCGTGGCAGCCTCTTCTCTGGGGAGCATCGAGCACGTCTCCCAAGTGCTCGTGCAAGGTGCGTCCCGAGCCGGCCGTTTCGTTCTGCCGTCTCGGCGCCGAAACGAAATTCCGCCACGCTACTTTACGAAACACGCATATTTTGCGCCGTTTGTGTTTGGGGCAACGTGCTGCTTTGCAACATAGAAACAATGCGAAACACGGATCTTTTCCGCCGTTTGCGTTTTGTAATGTTTTCTTAACTAATCCATCGTATAAGCTGGGCAACGTGTTTGGAGTTGTGAATTCAGAAATACGAGTCTTAAAAAGCTCATTCTCGTTGTCAGCCGTCATCGAGAAAGCATCAGCCGTACTGAAGCTCTTTCAATCTTTTTGAAATTGTTTCTTTCAACTTCTATCACTTTAGAGAGTTCAAGATGCGCCTTGAAAAGAGAGAAATATGAGACAAGTGACGGCATGTGCTCCTCTTTCACCTGGCAGCAACTGGAGCATCCCTGCAAGTTGAAAGAGGGGCATGTGTCGTCCCTGTTTTGTTCGGCCTTCGTACACACCGTATAATCGCGTGTGAGGGCCGCACCCATGTAAGGGCTGCACCCCTGTATTTAGGACAAAATATTGAAGAAAAAAATTACAAAAATTATTAGCGTATGCGCCGCACCCCTTGTTTTTGAGGCGCGCCAGCTGTAATGCCACGTTTCTATGAATATATATCGCTAGGTGGCGCTAGCCACCGCCCGAGCACGTAGTGGCACATGTCCGCATCCCCGATATTTGCTCTCCACTTATCCGTATCACCGTATGGCACAATGGCTGTCGACCTCGATCGTAGTCGGCCGCATTGTCGGGATGCGTTTATGTTGCGGCAAGACATTGAGAAAAGATAAAGGATATGTCAGCTTCCGTGGCAAGCGCAAGGAATGGGGATTCAGCGGGCTCGGCTCGCTGAATCCCCATTCCTTGCTCAGGTTTCACTCAGGTTCCCGATTGCCACTGTACTAAAGTGGCCATATTCCTCGGGCCCCAAAGCGGGACACGTATGAAGGAGAAGGGGGGGGGGTTAATAGTGTTGTGAGGCTTGAAAACTTTAAATTTTGGTAACATTTCATACCTTTTTAGTATTTCATATAGACCATACACATTTCTTCCTATGCACATTGGATACATTTCGTTGGAATATTTCTTTAGTACTAATGTATTTATTTCTGCAGAAAACATGCCCATAGTATCAGCACCGTCTCTGCCAAGAGGATCTTGTATATTGTTCAGAGAAAGCACCTTCTCACTGGTGCAATTTTTTCGTCTAGCCACGTCTTTTACCTATTTGGGATTCGGGGCAGCCGAAGCGGGACAAAACACCGTCCAGCAAGCATGCTTGCGGGACAGCGGGACCACGGACGGAAAAGCGGAGACCCGTCCCGCCTAAATCGGGACGTCTGGTTGCTTTACACTGTACGCTCTGGGGAGGTTTCCTTTTGTTCTTCGATTCGTGTCAAAGCGTCGTGATTTGTCTGCCTTTTCGCGCAGTCTGAGAGCTATGGGCAAGTACAACTTCAACAGTCATACGGGATTCAAGTCGAAAGTTGCCGCGCATGCTATCAAGTACAAAAAAAAAAAACATGCGTATTGCGCAGTATGTAAACTGATTAAATCCGACTGACGATTCAGTCCGGATTCCAGAGTGAAGATGTTTCGACCAGTGCAGCCTAGCGCGCTCATGTACGTTCATTTCGGAATGTGGATACTGATTTTTTTTTTTATCCGTGTATAGGCTGCACCTTGTAAATTTGCCCTCAAATCCGGAAAAATAGTGGGCCCTTACACAAGTTTATACGGTACTTTGACGGCCTCAAGCACATTCGCAGTTCATTGAGGGCTTCGTTTAGAATTGCCCACATAGTTTCAAAAACGGCATATTTGGCAATCACGTAACTTTATGGTGGAAGAAACACTTGCAAGGGTCGTTCGAGGTTGGCCAGGACTTTTATTGCCAGAGAAAAAAAAATGTAAAAAATGACAAACACAGAACTATCAGCTTTTCAAAGTATTAACTGTGGGCGTCCGGATACCTGAGGTTGCCACTTGCCCGGTTTTTAACCGGCACTGTCAGTTTTTTGAATAGCAGGCCGGTTGCCACTCTGTATCTAAAACCGGCCGCCATTTTTGCTGTCTTTTTTTTTTAAACTATCCAAGCGCTTCTTCTTTTCCTTTCTCTTTCTTTTGGGGGGTTGAATGGTTTTATGACTTGACGGCATCCTGACAGACACGCGCGGCACTCTCGCTCGTCCACAGAGGCAGGCGTTTTCACTTTTAATGCTAAAGCATTAACTGTCTCATGGAGCGAGCCGACGTCATCAGTTTGAGGCGCAAAAATGGCACCTAGTTTCCCTGATTCCAAAGGTCCCATTGGCTGGCACGCGGCGACGAGGCTCCCATTGGCTGCTGCGCGCGTCAGTTTCAAACAGTTTCGTTGTGCTACACTTGTTCAGAAATTTTTTATGGACAAAACTACTGGGCCCTATGCCACACGGCGGGAACAAGCGGTACCGGGACAACGCCGTCTACTGCGATTGGTCAGTGGCGCGGCGCTGACCAATCGCAGCAGACGGCATTGTTCCAGTCCCTTGGTTCCGCTTGGTCCCGCCGTGTAGCATAGGGCCTTTGGTCAACTTTGTACAACCCTCGTAAAGTTCGGCAGGGGAGGGGGAAGGAATGAGGAACCCTTTCTATGTGCTGTGAATTTGCTCTTTAGGTTCCTCGCGACAGTTGTTGCACAACATTCCCGAGGAAGACAGTGCTGCTGCATGGTTTTTGTCTTTTTCCCTCGCAGCCCTTCCGCATCCGCCGACGAACCTGGTGGTGTCGGACGTGACGGCCACGTCGGTGCGCCTGTCGTGGTCTTATGAGGGCGCCGGGGCGGACAACATCCGCTACTATGTGGTGCAGTACAAGCCGCGCCAGTCTAACCGGGACTACAGCGGAGACGAGCGGCATCACCACTCCCTTCCACCATGTGCGGGACCTGAGCCCCTACACGGAGTACGAGTTCTACGTGCTGGCCACCAACGACCTGGGCCGGGGCACGCCCAGCGTGCCCGTCATGGTCACCACCGGCGAGACCGGTGAGCCCCAAAGCGCTGGCCCCTCCTTCTTTGGAACCGCCCGTTCCGTGGGTGCGGTGGTACGCTGCCTGGAGTGCGTCTTTGCCTAGTGCGTCTAGCAGCCAAAGTGGTTCACAAAGGGGTTCAGAACGCGTTGGCACGCCGCAGCTCGGAGCACATGGAGCTGAAACTCGCGCCGCAGAACCCAGGAATCTCGGACCCGATCCCTGCCCCTGCCCGTTTCGATACAGACGTGCGTCGTACCGGGGTGCAGTCGCGCACCACAACTGTGCGACGCACGTCGAAGACACAGAGCCAGTGGCGATACCGCACCAGCGTTACGTCGTCAACTGGCATCGCCGCATCTCGAAGGCAGACCGACCTCGCGTTGTACAAACACGAACGCCAGATTCGGTTTCGGTTTGGTTCCCGAGCAGGAACGAGTGGCATCGTGGGAGCGGGCACACGGGGCTGTCGGATGTTGTGATCGTTGTGGTTGGCTGTAGAAACACCGATGAAAAGGGCGAACAAACACGAATGTCGCCGTCGTCGCGGTTTCCCAACTCCCGGCTGCCAAAGCTTCTGTGCACCGTCCTGCTGGAGAGCGACCTGCGGCAGAACAGGCATTTCTGCCACATACAATCGTTGACCGATTTGTCGGACTTTGCTGAGACCGAAAAATGTCCGAATAATGGAGCAGTCTGAAAATTCAGCAGACTATAAAACTTACCTTTACTATGTCTTAGCGGACTTCAAAAAGCCGTCGATAGTGCCTTGCTTTAGGTTATGCCTCCGCTTGCGTTCAGCCACTTTCTATTAGCTCAAGAACCACCACTTTCTTTTCTAGCATTATGGTTGACTACTTTCTGCGCTTCTTAGCGAAACTTCGCAGCGGTGGAAGAACGGATGGGGTTATGACGTTCGAGCCAGCGTAGTCCGTAAACACGATTCACCGAGGCAAGAGGAGAGGTGCAAGACCACAACTCCAGAATGGCAAACGAACAAAGCCAAATGGTAACAATGGTGACGGTAATAACGCGCAGCTAGAGAAAAAGAGAGGTTATAGCATTCGTCACCTAGTGGTAGGACTAAGCAGTACTTAAATAGCGCTGCCAAACCAAGCCAATCCACGTGCAGCCAACGTAGAATCTAAACTGGCGGCTTCATGGTAATTTTTCCCGCTGATCGCTCGCCATGATTTCGTCTGAAAAATCGAACTTTCAGACTTCAAACTGTCCTTAATGTTGGTTGTGAATATGCGCTATTTTTGTCGAGTAGGTCACATTTCCTTCGGGTAGGTCACGGTTCCTTTGGTGTTCGAAAAATCGGTCGGCGACTGCATGGCTGGCGACAGTGCGGCACGTCAACAAAATCGAGGGACCGCATTTTAGGATGCGATAAACACACCGGTCAGAGACGTGTTCCAGGCACCACAGTGGTAGTTTGCTTCTCTGCCAGAACAGTGTTGCTCGGTTGCTACTGCCGTCTGGTACCGAGCAAGCGCCCACTCACAATTTCGAGAGAAGCATGAAAAAAGGGGGATGGGCGCTTGTTCAGTCAAAGAGCGAAAACACGAGGGGCACGTGATGGGGGTGACCTTCGCCGCTATGGATGGGCACGTACGCGTCAGGCGTCGTCTGGCAAGCGTGCTTTGGGCTTCACCGCTTTGCACCGGTGCGTTCGGAGTGGCAGCCGACGCGGAGGAGCATTTCAGCTATACTCGTCACGTCGAGAAAAAAGGAAAGTTTTGCACGTTATTCATGCGCAGCGCCAGGTAGTTTTTACGAGGTTTGGTTGTCAAAGGAAGAAACAATGCTTTTGTCTCTGAAACATGTACTTCTTGATAAAGTAACGTAAGTCTAATCTAAGATGAACCTACATGTATCTTAATTAAATGGTGAAATTAGTAACTTGCTGCGAGGAGCCATACGTTTCTTTACTGCGGTTCTAGAGGTGATTAGGAGCGTAGGTGGGCTCAGAAATCTGGGGTGAGCGTTCTGATTCTCGTTTGCTTATTTTTCAAATTTTTTAAGGTAACAGCTGGGCGCTTTATTGTGACATGGGCATGTTCGGTATTTTAATTAAGGTAGATTGCAGCAGGACGGAAAAGCTGCCCAATGTCTTGCCCTATGCCCTCTGCTTCCTTTTATTTTATTTTATTGCAAAGATATGTAAACAATTGCAGTGGGGTCCTGTTCCAAAGTCAGGTAGTTAAAAGGGAAATACTGCATCAATACTTGAAATCACAACTGTTGTTTCAAGCTTAGTATTACAATTAACTCTGATGTAAAGAGAAATTCTGCTAGTGATGGGACCATAGCATTTAAGGTACTGATATGGTGAAGATAATCATGTAGTAGAGAGGGTTTTGTGTGCGAGATTTTATTTGTACCCTTGTACATAATTTTTGACTATTTTTTAAATTAATCTAAAAACTAAACAGTGGTCCCCAGAATAGCTGTCGTTATTGTCGGGCTGTGAGTTAATCCTCGAAGCATCGTTGCTCTTAAAATGATGTATTTCATGGTTTTCCTTTCCTTGCGAGGTCTCTTTGTGTCATTAGAAGCCCAAAAGTATTTTCCTAAAAAATCTGCAGGTGCTCTCACTATTGTAGGTATGTGTAAAAAGACAACTGGTGTTCAAAGATGGCTTCACTGAGTCACACAAGTGTTTAGCAGAGTTTTTACTCAAACGGTTGTCTTTTCCACTTTCATTGAGCGATGCTCCAGTGCATATTGCATCTTCCTGAAACAAGCCTTCTCATCAAACGCTCCTTCTAAATTTGTGCGAGCTGGCTCATGCATGCGCTTGTTTGACTTTCTTTTTCATAACCTAGTTTCTGACTGAGCTCGTCCCACTAGTCATCACCATGTAGTTTACAACTAAGAGTGCATGACTGGGCTGTTTCTCTAAGCTAATGTGTCACGAAAACTTGCTCACTACCTTGGGAGCATATGAGTTCGAACCAGCTAAAGATACAGTAAATTTTTTAGGTGCTTCTGTATTCATAGATTGCTTAAAGGGCAACTCCAGTCGGAAACAAAACCGAAATAAATGACCGGTATCACTCTAGGGGCACGAAAAATGATCACAGTCGAAATATTACGTCAAGGCAAAGTCCGTGTACTCCACTAAAACCGATTTTAAAGATGCGACCATCTGCTCTGTAGTGGGGGCAAGCGGGTTGGCTTTTAGTTAAGGAGGACTTGCACTGGCACCAGCTAATGACGTCACGTCGGTGTGGAGCTGCGGTTGATAGGTTGTACCACATACTGTAGCACCCTTGTGACGTCACGTCGGGGTCGGCGCTGTGATTGATTGGTTATACTGTCGAGACCGGTTATAACGAAGTCGGTTCCTAACGAAACCGGCTACAGCGAAGCTATGCGGAGGGCAAGTTCGTCTGCTTCTCGCGCAGGGGGTAGCGGTGACGTCAGAACGCCGAGAGCCTGATTGGCTGATCGCGGTCCCCTATCTGAGCGTCGTCTGCTCCTTTGCAACGTCATCTGCTCGCATCGAGTCTGCGTCTGTCTTACCTTTCCTGAGGCTTCTATCTTGCGCCAAAAATATGCGCAAGACAAAACTTAAAAACAAATTCGTATTCACGAACCGAAATTTTCGTAAGTTTTGCGCAGGTTACGACAAAATCCTAGGACTGCTCCGAAGCTACGCACTTCTTACGATCAAGTCAGCATGGCCGACAGCGTCGCGGTCGCGGCGACCAACGGACGTTTATTTTCTACGTGCGCTTCTCTCGCGTCCCGACTTCAAGCAGCAAGAAAAAGTAAAAAGTACTTGAACCAGACCACGACGAACAAAAACGCTGGATCCACAAACACCCGGGAAAAGCTCCAACGGCCACGATTCCACCGACACCGACCAAGCGAACTCGGCTGATAGGCCTAGCAGCCTCTCCGACTCGGTGACCGTCTGCCCACGACCCGGCTGGCGTGCTGAGTGGAATGTGCCCGCGCGACCTGTGAACCCTTCCCGTATTACTGTGATCACTGACCTCAATTTTAGATTAAGAGGTCAATCTCTTCCTCTTGTCATCTCCTTGTTTTCCAAGACCGCGGTGACTCTCGCCGATTGAAAAGCGGTGAATCTCCGACAGACGCAGGAAAGGTAAAGGAGCGATCGCTTTGGCTAGCGGACGTAAAGCAGGCGGCGTTAACTCGCCAACCCGCCGACGCCGTTAAGAATGAGGAGTTTTGCCGCACACGAAAGGGGGGAAAAGTATTTGGGAGGGAACTTACGGACACTAACACGCTCACTCTTGGTTCTCAGCAAAGAACCGCAGGCGTCTCGGGACCCCCTCGCCAGTGGAGTGCTTTTACTTCCCTCCTTGATGCGCGTCTGCTAGTTGTTCGACAAAAACAACGAACCGCTCGAGTTATTTCGTCTGCCTTCTCTGAAAGGCGAAGTCGAGCTCGCTCGTAAAGACCTGCACTTCCGAATGTCGCAGGAAAGGTAAGACAGAGGCAGACAACGTTGCGAGCAGACGTTGTTGCAAAGAAGCAGACGACGCTCAGATAGGGGACCGCGATCAGCCAATCAGGGCTCGGCATTCTGGCGTCACCGCTACTTCTTTTCTCATGCGCAGAAGACGAAAATGAGCCCACTTGCGAGGCGTATTACGACATCCCATTCCCTTTGCACTTCGTTAACCAAAGTCGGTTATAACAAAATAGCGGATATAGCAAAGTGATTTCCAGTCCCCGTTGACGCCGTTATAACCGGTCTCGACAGTACCGCATACTGCTTAGCACCCTTGTGCCGTTATGTTGTGGCCGTACGGCTGATGATCAGTGTTGCCATCCTCTAGCAGATAGTTTTGGTTTTGCCGTTGGCGCAGAAACCAAACTGAACCATGATATTTATAAAACCGCACAAAATATTGAAGGAAAAATGTTTTACCTTGTAATTCAGAGTCGCTGCATTAGCTGAAAATAATCGTAATTCCAAATAAAAAAATAGTGACCTGTAATCGCCCTTTAAGAGTGTGCTCTTATTTACTGAAATATCTGAACATCTCCAATTATAAATGCAAAGAAGTTAAAGATGCTCACAATAAGGTGGCATGTCAAACTTCAATCAGGTAGGCACAGGACTTATTATGTTTGTGTTTTATTGATCTTTTTATTCTACTAAACTTCTCAAATATTCTTGTAATCCAAGTCCACTACGTAAAAGCACATTCATTATATTATAGTTCCATTGACTTTCAGTGATTTTTTATTTAGGCTTTAATCCTTGTCTCTTGAAACTTGTGTAGGCACAAAATCTCCTTGACATAGTTTCACCTAGTTTCCACTCATGCACCACGTGTTCAGAGCACAGCAGACGCAGAGACATCCCAAAAAAGAGCCCTGTGTGCCACTGCTGCCGCCTTGCCGCTGCTGTCTTTGGTGTCGTGCAGCGCACTGCTTCTCTGTGTGTATCATAACCACCGTGCTGTTTTTCTCTTTTTCCCCTTCCCCTCGGCTCCGTCCTTCCCTCGTGTCCCCCTCTTCTCTTTCTTCTTCCTTAAAACTGTCCCTCCCCCAACCTCAGTGGATTCGGCTGGAGGGAGCAGTAAGTGTGCCGCTCATTCCCGAAGACGCTTCTTCCCTTTTCTGTTGCCGATCAGTGGAGTCTCGATTCATCTGAAGTATCCTTTTTGGCTGTAGCCTCCATTCTGCTGAAACCTTTTTTCAGCTTGAAATTTCAATGCTGGAAGTTTCAATTAGGCCCCATCTTCAGTAATTGATCATCTGATTATTGTACCGTATTAAAAGGTAGCTGGAGTGCTGTCCATGCGGAGGCTTCGGCCGAGTCGAGAATAGCTGAGTCAAGACACAACCCCTGATTTGCACGCTTTGCTTACCTACCCGCGGTTCAGTTTCCCACTTGCTGACTTTTTTTTCAGCTTTCTTGGTTGCTTATCTTGATTTGTGCCACACAGAAAGTTTAAGTTGCTTGCAAGGAAGGCATGCTCTTAGCTTTCTGCTGTGCATTATTCTTTGATTTGAAGAGGAAAACCCCCTTAGAATTTTTATGATGCACTCCGCATGATTTGCTATGAAGTCTGTCACCCTTTTATTACAGTCGAATCTCGTTAATTCAAACTAGAGACGCATAGGATAGGACCTGCATGTTAGTTTGAATTATCCGCCAGTTTGAATTAAGAGAGTTTGAATTAATGAGATTCAACTGTATATGCATCACTTTGCAAGGCACAAGGCTTTTGGCACCACGCCAGCTGCATGTTTCCTATCCCAAGCTTGGCCTTTGCAAGAGCTTGCGCTTGCTTGCATGCCTTCACTTCGAGTCAGGGCTCGCTGCAACTAACCAAAAAACAATAAAAAAAATAATTGTCTCGAGCATTTGTAGGATGTAGTTCCCTGGCATTGCATACAAGTAAGCCACCTCCTGTTTTCTGTTATTTGAGAGCACACCCCTTTATCCCACTCACCGAAGTGGTTGCCGGGACTGCTGTGAGAGTTGACTGCCGGTTGAAGTAGAGACTTGCACCTGACTGTGACTGGTAATGAGGTCGTGATCCATCTTCCTTTAGGAGTGGATCATCTGTTTTGGTTTCTCAAACTCCCGATTTTTGTTGGAAGGAGGTGGAATCTGGTTGACTTGCACAGACTTTTCGTCTTGTCTACCGCGTTTTCATCTCATTCTAGTCCGAGCAATGCCTTTTTCTTGTATGTGTGTTTATTTAATGATGTGAGGGTGAGGTACGCTTGATGTTCAACCTACATTTCTATGCAGCTAAGAAAGCAGCTAGATTCCCTTGCCAGTGCTGCTTTGACATAGGAAAGCAAAGGGCACATAGATCACGGACAGAGACGAGAAATCTAACAGACTACATTCCTGTGGTTTGTTCGTCCTCTGCGTCTTGGTGTTTCATGTGCTCTTTCTTTTATTATGTTTTACCAGTTAGCTCAGTTGTCATTACTTGCCTGCTTTGACATTTGCTCTCTAAAATGGCATGAAGCTGTAGTAGTTCTTTTAATGCGAATAGCATTCTTTGGATACTTCACGCACTTTTCGTCTATGTATCTATCTATCTATCTGGCTATCTAACCTCTTACGCCTGTGAGTCCGATAAATAAATAAAAAAGACTGGCGCCGGCTGGGATTCGAACCGTTGACCCTTTGCAGTCAGCAGGCAGACGCGCCTAACCACAGAGCTATGAAGGCAGTCATTCAACGCACTCTAAACGGTTGTTTATATCTTTACCATAGGACGCGCTTTACAGCGCTGTCCACAGCTACCGGTGCGCGCGCGTTCCATGCACGAGGGCTCATTCCGCTCTCGTGAGGCTGAGCACGGCCGCTAGCTCACCCTCTCCCGCGCTCGGGAGAGGGTGATGTAGCGGCCGTGCTCAGCCTCACGAGGCATGGGAGAGCCCTGCGTGCATGCAGCCGCTGCTGTGACAACGCTGACAGGCTATGCTCTATGGCTAAGATATAAACAACCGTTTAAACTACCGTTGGTTGAGACTAGCTGAGACGCCAGAAAGTCTGGGTCGGTACCATTTTGAGTGTTTGTGCGTATGGCGCGTGCTTTGCTCGCCTTCCTAAGTGACACAAACGCACGTGCTGGGCTGCGGAGATCGTGCGCAGGGCTGTGAAAGTGTCAACAAATTTAGAATCGCCTCAAGAGTGGGCTGGCGTATCTAGAGTGTGCCCGCCACCTGACGAACGCGCATAACTCCGCACCGTTTGATGCTATTCGCATTAACGTAGATAATCATTCCCAAAGGATGGGTTCTGCTGATTTTTTTTAAAGAAGTTCGTAAGATTCATAGATAAGTTAATTCGTCTCTTCATGTAACATTTCCGGACATATTTTTTTTAAAATTTCCTCTGTAGTAGTTTGGGGGTGGTAGCTAATCCTTCCTTTTAGCTTGTGCATGTTATTTTTTCTGGTTTACCGATCGTTTGGTGAAAAAGTGGGGCAGTTCCTGGACATCGGACAGTATTGATTTCCTCTCCTCGGGGTTTCAGAACCTGGTAGTGCACCTCGGAACCTGCATGCTCGAACTCTGAGCTCGAGTACGGTGTTGGTCCAGTGGGATCCACCCAAAGAGCCCAACGGACAAGTCATGGTGAGTTGTGCGTTTGCCACGGCGTGCCACGAATCGAACCTTTTTCGATTTAGACCAGCCGAATGCAACAGCTTTTTTGGTTATCTCGCCGCAGTTTTTATGCAATGTCTACGATGCTATTTACTCGTGTTGAGAACAAGGATGCATGAACTTGCCCAATGCATCCATAAATGATACGCATTTCTTAATTACTTTTGTATGTTCCTCGCCAAGCTGCATTAGTGCCGTGGGTTGCACACTTAGGGCTGCTTGAGACATCTGCGTTTGAGCAACTGATTGCGTAAGGAGGAGGCTCCTTACGCTTCACTACGGTGCATTGCACAGACCTCAGTTGCCATTTCAGGTGGCACAGTTCTTTGGGCCAAAGTTCGTTTTTGTCTGGGAATTTAAGGCTCTAAAAAACCCATAGAGGCCAAGGTAGACCCAAACATGGCCTTTTTCGGCCAGAGTCTGGGTATCTTGGCTCTAATTCTGCCAAACAAATGCCGCGGTTGGGCTTCACTGCTGGTAGTTTGGCTGTCGTCTGGCATCCTCAGGCCTAAATCGCCAAACAAATGCCAGAGTTGGACCTCACTTCTGGTTCTTTGGTTTTCAAGTGGCAACTTTGGGCCTAAATCGCGAAACAAGTGCCAGATTTATGCTTCATTGCTGGCTCTTTGGTTTATATGTGGCATCTTTGGCTCAAGTCTGGCACTTTGGCAATTATGTGGCGAGCCAAAGAAAATCCATAGAAAAAAAAGTATTCCGATAAAAATGAATGCCTTGGAGCCAAACCGCACTAGGCCTAAGTTGGGAACCTAAGATTGCCAAGCTTGTGCAAAGTTGGGTGTTTCTCTGGCATGCTACCTGGGATAACAGCCACCTCATCATAAGCACTTGTAGCACAGTCTTTTGCATATGTCTGAACCAGCCTTTAAGAGATCGCTTGAGTTGTCTGGATTTGTTTGTCACGTAAGTGGAATGTTAGGCGTGTCCGTGTCGCGAGTGTGCAACCCTGGCCTCCCGCCGCAGGGGTACAATGTGTACTACACGACCCAACCGAGCATCCCGACACTGTCATGGAGTGCCCAGACGGTGGACAACAACCAGCTGACGACCATTAGCAACCTGTCGCCCCAGACCATCTACACCATCCGGGTGCAGGCCTTCACCAGCCGCGGCCAGGGCCCCTTCTCCTCCCGGTCCAGGTCAAGACCCAGCAGGGAGGTGAGCGGGGGCGTGGTTTGCCTGTCGAATCATTTGAGACGGTTTCTTAGGCAAGGTATAGTAGTGTCTCTTTAATATGGACACCTCCATTTCTCGCAAATATCTTTATTGTGAGTAGTCCCCAATAATTAGGCGCAAATGCGTGTATTCACTCGGTTCGTCTTTGAAAATGTCTGTGTGGTGGGGTATCCATATTAGTGGGGTTCATACTAATGAGACATGGCTGTATATTGTTTGCCTGGATTGACTCTATTGCCAGAGGTGTCAGTGAGGAGACTAAAGGGAGCCCACTACAAACGCAAGTTTGTAGCTGGTTCCCACAAGCTCATCACACAGTAAAACGCCAATGTGCCATGTCTATGATCTGTGGTATCAGTTCCTGTGTCACATGGTTTGTAGCTGGTGCCCCAGTGCTTATCATTAATTTTTTTATCAAATTTTGCTGTCACACCTCGAAAGATCATCCACCCTATATTTTGCACCCTTTATCTATGCACTGTGGGTGGGCTTCCTTGCGGGATTTTTCAGTAGTCGAAGATGCGTTCCAGGGTATGTAGCGAGACTTTTTCTCCGGCCGCAGTGCCGAGCCAGCCGCGCCACCTGCGCGCCTCGGCAGTGTCGTCCACGGCGATCCAGCTGAACTGGACGCGCCCCGTGGACCCGGCGGAGATGGTGGTGGGCTACGAGCTCTACTGGAACGACACGTTCACACAGCAGCAGGAGCACCGCTCGGTGCCGGACTCGCAGAGCTACCTCCTGGAGGGCCTGTACCCGGACACCGTGTACTACCTCTGGCTGGCTGCCCGCTCCCGTATGGGGGAGGGCGCCGCCACGCCGCCCCTGCCCGTGCGGACGGAACAGTACGGTGAGTGGCTCGCCTTGGTCATCCGCTCGTGACGCCGTTATGCGGGAATTGTCGGTTCGGACGAAAAGGTGACGGAATCGGGACGGTCTACGACGTTGAAGTGACGTACTTGCTCGATTCTATGTCCCGTGCACCTACTTTTCTACAGGGCGTCTGGATGGAAAGCCATTGCGAGCTTGGTAGAAGTCTGCATTAACCCGGTCCATGTTAAACACCACAATTGAGATAATGTTTTAACTTTTTTGACACAGAATGTGTTTAGGCCTGGAATTTACAAAGAATGTGTGATATGACACCATGAAAAGTGTTTGTGAAATTTTTAATTAATAAAAATCTGACCGGCGAGTGTTTTTTTTTTTAGTTTTTCATATTTATCTAAAAACATGGAACCCTAGTTATAGTGAATTTCACAGTTTTGTGTGAAAAGGTGATCACTGCACCATCATTCACTTAGCTCCTTTCATAGATTGTAATCATTGGCTCTCCACATGCTCTGTGGGAAAGTAAACAGGCAGACATTGCTGCTGATCAATGCGCTGGAATTGAGCAAATATGCTAGTTCACCCATAACCTGGTTCATGCCATTTATTTATGCAGCTATTTATCGATTAATTAATACGCTGCTAGAAAATGGTTCTTGCATGTATGAAAAACCTCATTTACTCTAGGTGTGTCATACCACGATTTGCATAGATTGACATCTGTGCCTTTGTGCGTCTCCAGTCCACAGCGCTTTGTGCTCTGGAGGATTTTATGTCACTATACTAGATGTGTTCCGACAGCCATATTAGGTGCCGTAACCTGTCTTTGTCTATATCCGCCTTTTGATAATGGGTGGATTGCTGTTTTGAATTTCCAGTGCATCGAGAATTACCTCATTACTAGTTTAACAATAGAACTCTTAGCAGGTGTGCATGTAACTTGGGCAGTTCTGAGAATAGTTCTTTTTACTACGGACTAAGACCATATTTTTCAAGTGTGTAGCCTTATGTTGTTTCATCATCCTGTTACCTCTGCGGATCATAATCTTGTTGTACTAATCCTGTAATATGAAAGCTAATTAGCCAGCCAGCAAAATTTAGCTTGCTAAATGACTATCCGGGAATGTGGTGCATTGTAGTCTCAAAATGTCTCAGGATTTGTCATTTGGAAGTCCTAAAGCTTTTTATTTGACTTTGTATGCTAAGGAAGGTGTTGCCAGGGTCATGACTGATTTCTGCAAGATTGTTCTTGTTTCTGATGAATTGTAACACTGTGCTGAGGTCATGCCCTTTTGACGATGCAACACATGCCTTCGCAATTTCTAGTCATCTGCGTATGGTCACTGTTGTGTTTTCCAGGCAGAAGGAAGTATTAGAAAGCATTTCATTTTATTTTGACGTGATCCTGGCTTTAGAAGTTTATTTGTTTTGACAGTTTACAAGAATGATTCATCTCTGATTTTTTTTTTTTTTGCCACCTCATTGCAAGTAGGAGTGCTTTCTTCAGATTTGGCTGCTATCTGTGCATAGTATATATTTGTCTAAGAAACTGTCAAGCAAACATGGGGACCTTAACTAGGCTTGTCAGTAGTCTATTGTCTGCCAACCAAGATTGGAAATTTTTTTCCTATTCGTGTCCTGCCACCTTTGCGAAAGATGCGTGTACAGGTCGAAGTTTCTGAAGACGGCAACCAGGAAGGACGAGAAGTCATCTGCAAGGCGACATGCTGGAAGCAACAGTTATTATTCAAAGTCACTTTTGCACTTGTTTTTGCCACTCATACCACCGATAAGCACCGTAGCACTGTAATGTCCACAAGTATGATGTGGAGAATGACCTTCATTCTACTAGTACCACAAGAGACGGAAGAAAATTGTACACGCGAAGAAGCCATACGGCCCTATGGTGTAGGGCTCTCTGTACAAAGTCTATTTGTCATCATGTACCGACTGAATTGGTGGAGCCATGTTACTAGTGGGATAAAAGCTAATTGCGCGTACAGGCACGGTACACCCCGGCTTTTGTTCTGTAGCATACAGAGGACTGGTGTTGCATGAGTAAAAGTCTCCAGTGACATCCATCTACTACGTAACAGGGCCCTATTCAAATCTAGATGGCTTCTTTGGGCTTTTTTATATACAAAGCGTGACATAGCTAGCCTGAACATGCAGTAGACGGTATCTGGTTTCCATTTCTTTCTCACGACTAAAAGGCTGCCATTTAGACTACGAGCAGGGTGGAATGTGCTCATGTGTGGTACTAGTGGGGGAAAATTTCGAGGTCTGACGCAGCAAATTGAGATAAGGTGCGATTGTCGCGTTCGGGCTACCTCTGTCGATCATTGTATGTAGCGTAATCCATTTAGTGTCGAACGTCTTTGTTGCACCATCAGTTGCCGAGGTTAGACAACACCTTTGTTGCGTCGAGCAGTGGTTGCCAGCTGCTGTGCCCGTCTCACTCCCCGTGCACAGCTCCGACCCGTATTCGAAACGAGAATTCCCATTCCCCGTGCGATCATCACTATCCCGTTCCTATCACACCGGTAGCACCAACAAGGCACCAGTGCTCTCTGTCCAGCGGCACGTCTTTGTTTCTTACAATGTTGCACCTGTATTACCATAGTGACAGTATTGTGCAACTCCTATGGTATACTGCTGTAACACCAGCACTATGCTTCACCACTAAGATCTGTTTGGCTCACCACAGGAAGAGTATGCACCAGCGTTACGTCTGATGCATATTCTTCCTGTGGAGAGCTATCATACGCTTTCCTCTTCCACTCAGATTCATCGCAGGGGCTCCTGCCTTTTGGGGCAAAGGGTGACTATACTTCGTTTCAGCTTGGGTCCAGACGCAGCCGATGCTACGAGCACGAGCGTGTGGCCCTGAACAGTGCTTGCATTGCACGAGCGCGCGTGCTTGGCAGGGCTGCTGAAAGCCCGGAGCTCATGCTTGTAGCATCGCCTGCGTCTGGACCCAAGCTGAAACGAAGTATAGTCTCCATAAATTGTAACTGGATTATATTTAGAGTTCATCTTGGCTCTCTGTGTAGCTTATATCAGACATGGAGCATACTGTTTGTGATTGTCTGAAAGTGAGCTGGTAGCGGTGATTTCTACCGAAGCATTCGATGCGCTTCAGTTACTTTCTTTATGGCCCCTCTGTTGTCACAACTGCATTATGTATGGTAATTTCAGGCTGTCGAGGCCTTTCAGGTATTACAATGCTCCAAGACCCTTTACTCCTTGTTTCTTTTTATTTTGCCCCATCTTGTTGTGTCGCTTACAGATTTCGAAGATTGCCCTAATCGGAGGCTACTAAAGGGATAGGGAACTGAAAAAAGTGAGGGTCAAGCTGGAATTTGCTGTAATGGCAGCTATATAATGCATCTGTGTTTACTATAAATCAAATTTCCTCAAGGCAAGAGTGTCTTTCAAAGTATCTTGAAACTTCAGATAAAAATAGCTCGTGGCAAATTCTGCAAGCATTTTTGAAAGCTTCGTGACTGTGGTCAGAATTTTTCATGTGACGAGGTCGAGCAAGATCTCCCGTGCCATTTGTTTGGGTGTAGGAAAAGCGTCCCTGGAAGAAAAGTCCCTGGACAAAATGTTTCTAGAAAAAAAGGCCCCAGGTGGAAAGTAGGAAAAAAATGTCCCCAAAGGGATCTCTAATGCTGGGTTCCTCTGATTCTCATGGCCTTCGGGTGGTCCGGCCATATATCTTCGGGAAAAAAGACCGCAGGTAAGAAGTAGGAAAAAACGTCCCCGAGAAAGAAGCAAATATACGATTGATTCCCCGAGGTACCTATTTAGAACTCGTACAGAAGAACCTTTCAAACTTCCTCCAAAACAATAATCGCGTTTTGGTGCTGGAGGTGTTATAAATACTTCATTCACAATTTAAAAAAATCGGTTCAGATGCAATGTTACAAAAGCAGGAATGAATTGACACACTATAGGTTCATACAAAAAAGTCAAAAGCGGATCGTACGGCTGACGGCACGCGTGAAATCTTCAATTCCGACTGCCCCAGCGGCGTGCCTTTTGCAAAGGCTGTGTAGACTGCGTTGCCTTCCGACGAGTGTCGACCTGCACCTTTTGTTGGGAGGAGCAACAACTCGATCCTGGGGCATCTTCATGGTCACGGTCGATTCCTCCGAGCGCAAAACGTCGACAGCCTTCCATACTGTTGGGTGGCTGTGACCGACCATGCTTCCGAATCTCCGGTTCCGTGCTTTAGAGAAGTTGTTGGTCCTGTGACTGCCATCGGTAGTGGCCAAATAAACATTCCTGTGGTGGGAGGATAGCTCAGAGGCTCTCTTTGCAGGCTGACGCCGCCCAAATGACTGTGAGCCATATACAGAAAATGCAGTTTAAAACGTTATTGGAAATTAATTTAAGACATTGAGTTTTGCATGCATTTTGTAACTCAAAAAGACGATAAGAACCAATGTTTGCTCAACCCTGGGCGCAAGCAGCTGTCGACGAAAGTGATCAGATCAAATAAAAAAACCAAGTTCATTGTGACAAAAAAAAAAAAATCTTTCAAAGTACTTACAATGCCCCCGGGTAAATTCCTGATATACTGTAGTTTGAACTAACGAAACCGAGCAGGTGCACCATACGGACACATATACACTGTCAGTAAGCACGTTTGGCGAAAACCACCACCACTACCACGTTTAGCGAAAACCACGAACGCGCAGTCAACATCCGCCATCGTTGAGAAAAATCTTGAGCACAGTCATGGTGTCGTCCCTGATGCCGTCGTGGCTGCGTCCCCAGCGTCTTTTTGCTCCCTGGGTGTGTCTGAAGCCGGACAGACAAATGAGGCTCGAGAAACGTGGCCGAACAGCCACGTCTCAGGCACCCACAGTGCCATGACCCCGGTGCACAGGCACTACATGTGGTGAGACGCTGGCCCCGACTGCCAGGCTTGCAGCGAGTGGGCCGACACCGACCACTTGCTCCTCGAATGCGCCAGACGCGATGACGCTCTGGCGGCGCTGGCGGCGGCTTACGCCTCACTTTGGTTCCCCTGTGGAACCAAGGAAGAAACCGCACGGATCAAAACAGATGAAGTAGCGAGCTCTCAAAGCTGTGCTCACCTTTCTGGAGGAAATTGGTCTGCTCCAGACATCCACGGCGGTAATAACAAGCAAACCACCCATGAGCGGACGAAAAATGGCTATGCCGGTCTCCTCGGCTTCCTTGCACCACTCTCCCCCGCCAACTGCTGGAGAAGGGCCTTGCTGGCCCTGCACCCTCTCCCCAGCGCCGGGCAGAGGGAAGCGCAGTCCTCCTTTGCCACGCCAAGGTTGGCTCGGGGGTACGGGGGCTCTTCTCCGCGGAGGGATCACGTTCGCCTTCCAAGACCGCTTGGCCGGCGCCTCGTCGATTCTCCACACGGGGCGGTCGCCCCCAATCACCTCCTTGGCGCCCGGTCACCCGGGCAGTGACAGAGAGGCCTATAAGCCCACACCCACGATTGCCTCTGTTTCCATTTTTGAACGATAATGCCTACACAGACACACAAACATCTCCTCAATTTCCAGAACTCGTCGTGGCTACTTGATCCAAAAATGGTTAAGTGGCTTCCCAGGCGCATATATCCTGAGGGGTCACGTGATCTCTACCACAAACCCATCAAAACGATTTTTTGGGTGGCGTGGTTTCATGGATAGGATTGGGACAGACCCCACAGGTCTTTCAAAAAGCTATGACAAGTCTCTTACACCCTTTAGGAATTCTTAAGGGGGACACTACCTTGAATTGCACATTTTTTCCAAAAATGCATATTCAGAACTGCAGAGTTTTGGCATGTATGGATAACAAGGAACACACTCACAAAGTCTTGTCAATGTGCACTGACAAACAATGTCAAAAATAATTATTCTTTATATGTTGGTGAGGTGTGCTGCACTGCGTAGCACTCGTCATCCACAAGTGAAAATAGCTGAAAGCAATGTCAGTATATCAGAAGTTTGAAGAAGACATCACCTACACTGCTGGGAAGAATTTCTGACATTTAAGACGCAAAAGAAAATTTTAAAAAGTCATCTTGAAACTTCAAGTGCATTTATATCAGCTTCACTTTTGGCAGCAAATCCCACATTAATAAAACTATTGTTTCAGTATGAAATTACCGAAAGACTTAATATTTGCGGATTATATGCCGAAACTTTATCGAGCCGGTTACTATGAACTTAGATTTTACAATTTCATGTTCCTTTGTTATGAAAAATTGTAATTTGCAAAACTAGGCAAATGTAAAAAAAAACAAAAAAACTTTCATACATTTTTTTTATTTGAAAAATGCATATTTTTTTAAATTTCTTTTCATAGTAACTGGCAACAAGTATTCCAGTATGCATTCCACCAGAAAAATATGTGGTTATCAACACCGTTTCTCAACGATAGATTCATTGAGCAGATTCCATACAAAGCTACGTTTTTGGGGTATAGTACCTCATAAAATTGGTTCACAGGGCTGAAACTGTGCATGCCCTCCTTCTATATGGCTACAAATACCACCTGCGAATTTCACACCGATTGAGTTAGCAGTTTAAAAGTAGACATGTCCAGGTAGTGTCCCCCTTAAAGGGTATGTCAGGCCCCGTAGAAAACTTTGACGGACATCTCGAACACATCAAACATCTTTGATTGGTACGTCAAAACATTTCAGAAATCCTGAAATGTAAACGGATTTTCAATAGGGCTTGGGAACATTTTTCTTCACTTTCCACCTGGGGCCTTTTTTTTTTTTTGTAGACATTTTGCCTGGGGTCTTTTCTTCCGGGAACATTTTTTTCTGGAGACGTATTTTCTGGGAGCATTTCTTCGGGAACCCCAATTGTCTGCGTGAGGAGGAAAAGAAGGAGACAAAGGGAGAGTGTAAACAACTTGCATGTAAAGAGGATTCTTTTAATTAAAAAGAAATCATCCAGTCAGAGTTTATTTTTATGAGCATTCTCTGTTCTCAGGTTATGTTACATGGCACCCCTTCATTTCTAGCTGCCTTTAAAAGTAAAAAAGAAGAGCATCTGGATTTTCTTGAAGATTATTTTTTCCCGTATTTCTCGTTCTCGCTCAAATGAAACCACATTTAGTAGAATTGGTTAGCTCACTCAAGGTCCGTGGCATTAAGAAATTTTCGGGAAAACGCTCGGCTGATTCAGCAGCAGGGTTTGTAGCAGCATTTTTAGCTGCCATAGATTCCAGCTTTTTTGATTGAGCCTCAATTTCAGCTTCAGATCCCTTTAGAAGTTAATGTGACTATTTGTCCTGGTGTTCTGAAAACATACTGTTGTGTGCAACTCCATGCCTTAGGGTGTTTTGGAGTCCTCAGTCCTAATGGAACTGATCTAAATTGAATGTGTTTTTGTATGGTGAGTGGGTTTTTGTTAACTGTGCCTGCCTGCTTTTTTTTACTGCTGCTTTTTCAAATGCGGTGCATGACTGACATTGACCATTCTGATTGGAGGTTTTTGAGTTGTTTGCTTTTGCCCCCGATTTTGTGCCGTTGCTTTTCTAGGCATCACTTTTGCATAGCCTTTTGTTTGATTTGAAGTTTATTTCTAGCATTTTTGGTACCTTTACCGCACTCACTGACAAGACGAAATCCAGCACACACGTGTTGCCTTCCACCATGCTTCGGCTGCTCACGCCCGCTTGCGGCCTCATAGGACGCTGAAGTATTGTCGAAGGCAGGAAACTCTTGCTGGAGGCACAATAACTGAAGCTTCACCCTGCTCTTATTATTCTGTCAGTGGCCCTTACATGTTTTGTTTGGAGCGGTGGTACCTTGCTTTGCACCAGCTCTAGTGATCCTTGGTTAAGATGCACCCATAGGACACTTTAGAGGCCAAGAGCATGAGTAAAGAATTCGAAGGAATGTTTTTATAGCAGGGACAGGTGAACTGGCCTTTGTGGTGCAAGCATCAAACATCATCTAAGATGCTCTGCTGCAAAAGTGTTCCTTTCTATTGCACCGAGTTATTGATTTTTTTATGGTTTCCTGGCTTCGGTTTTCTAGAAGCTCGATGATGACTTTTGATTACTCCCCTCTATTACCAGTGAGTTCACGCTTTTGCTCACTATTTTAGGCCCCGCTTTTGTTTCCTTTGGCTGCTCTGAAGGAGCCACGCTTCACTAAGTCACCATGAAGTTACCACTCCTGCACCTGAGGGTAGCCACTAGTGATTCCTTTCTTCAGCCCCCTGTGTTTTGAAGCCCACATGAATGGTGTAACGGCCCCTCACCTTCCTTGAGATGCCCAGTCACCCTGAGCCAACGCCACCTGCGTCAGTGGGGGACCTAGTTTTGTTTGTGTCTCTGGGGTAAGAGCCCCGTCAGCATAGGTGCACTGTGTCACATTTCTAACAGCGCATGCTTCTGGTGAGCATAGAAAATATTGCTTGTGACTCAAGGAAGCAATATTCTTGTGAATGGCATTCTGGTGCCAGCAATAGAGACGAAATCTGGAAAGCCTATTTGTAGTCTATGAGAAATGTGGTATCAAAAAATGTGACAAAGCTATCTTGGTTTCTCTAGTGGCCTTTTACCTCGATTACCCTGCTCGTGGTTGCATGGGTAGTTCTTGCAAATCACTGAAATGCTACACTATTAGAAATGTGACACACTGTTTGTCTTTATTTATTTGTGGATGTGCTGGCTAATTTAGTATCTGGGTGTGAGGGTACTGCATAGGTTTGGTGTGCTTGGTTTTAATCTTTTTCGAATTCGTCATACTTACTTTCAAAATTTTATCTAAAAGGAATTTTTTTTTTTTTGTCATTGTAACTAGAATAAAAGCTTTCTGCATGAGGAAGGGGGGGGGGTATGAGTAATATATCTATTCAACTCAAGACCATGTGGTCCTTTCGTTTTCTTTTTGTGAGTACTGAGCAATTACTGTAGTTGAAGCCAGTTTAAAAATGACAATGTTCAGGGTGGTGCGGTCACAGAAAGTACCGCAACCGCCATTTAAGAGAGTGACAATATGGAAACTACGATGCGGTCGGGTCTAAAATGTAAAGCAGAAGCAGGGTGGGTGGGCGGGCGGGGGGCTTAAACCAAAAACACCCAACCATATACATAAGGGAGTCGAATTATATTGGATATGGTAGGGAAGGACAGCCTCTGGCCCATGTAGCGTAGGCTCACGTCCCTTCCTCCCCCTCGCGAGTCTCGCACTCCCCCTCTCCCTCCACGCTCCTCCATTTTGTCCCGGGCCGGCCTCGCAGTTCCGGGCGCGCCCCCGCAGCAGGTGCGAGCACACGCGCTGGACTCGCGCTCCCTGCGGGTGAGCTGGGACCCGCCCCCGCGCGAGCAGCACAACGGGGCCATCACCTACTATAAGGTGAAGTACCTGCGGTCGGACGCACCCCCCGGCGGCGCCCCCTACGAGGCGCTCAAGGGCCCCGCCGACCTCTCACACACCATCACGGGGCTGGACAAGTGGACCGAGTACCGGGTCTGGGTGCTTGCGGGAACGGCCGTCGGAGACGGCCCTCGTCCCCTCAGGTGCTGGTCCGCACCGACGAGGATGGTACGTGTGCCCCGCCCGCCCCCTTCCACCTCCCAGCACCGGCGCGGCCTCTCGGACACCGCGGAGAGGGAACGCGGGACGGAGTTTCCGGGCGCCGAAGCCCGCTTAGTTGAGGGCGGGCTTCGTAACGAGCAGACGCGTAAGGGAACGTTTGCACGCTTGCATTTGCTTAGGACCAAGTTATTGCGAGCTCTTACGACGAGAGGACATGCCAGCTCCATCTAGGAGGTGACCATGGAACTGTATTTCACTGCAATGAAGGTTTTGCAGTATTTGCGAGATCAAATGTATGTGCTGTTTGTGAGAAATGGTCGTCTCTAACATTAGCAAATTTAACAAATTGAGAATTTGTAAAATTCTGGGAACAAACCCAGACGGCCACCTTTCCCTTTTCCGTTGCTCCAAAGATGTGGACTGTGATCTAGAAATCCGCTAACTCAGGTAACGAGCATCGGTAATATCGGCGAACGATAGCCCGAGAATGCCTCAGGCCGAGTTTCACGCGTACCCTCTCCGTGGTGTCGAGTTTCTCCTTCCCTTCCTCCTCCTCCTCCTGCTCCAGCTCCTCTGTGTTCCCTTTCCCTCGCTGCTGCGTCTGCTGCTGCTCTTCGGCTCTGGCTCCGGATCGGCTCGGCCCCCAGCGTCGCGGCACTGCTTCGAAGCAGTCTGCTGCGAATCCAGCGCGTGGGTGGGCGGCAGCGTTCGACGACGTCTGCATAGCCGCGCTGAAATTCGTACAACCATTTAACATTGCAGTACCGCTGTAATCCGTGAGAACAGGTCGTTGGCTGATACTTGGGCTGTTGTATACATCATTGACCGACTCACTTACTCCATTTGTATTTTGTCCTCTGGACCGGACCAGTGGCATCACTAATGTCGGAACTAAAGGTAGAAGCGACCTCCGGCCAGTTGTATCATTGCTTGCTGCCGAACAGCCATCAGAAACTCCAGCAGCCCCACATTACTAGCACTGTAACGTATCCAGCACTGTTTCATTGTAAAAGTATGATAGTGAAGTGCTCTTATGATTTTTCTCGAGCCAACTTAGACCTGCTTCTCTGACATTGGCTTGGAGTGTGCATAGCAGTAGGGATACGAAACAGATAAGCTAATTCAAATCCCGAAGACGACTTTTAAAATTGGCGAGAATCTTGCAGCTGCTTCGCTAAGCCGTTCCGCGACTGGTCGGCCATTCTCTCTGGATGTGGTGGCTCCCTCGCCACGTGCGTCGTTCGTTGCATGGTTATGTGTGTCTGCACGTTGCACCCGTGAGCATGCTCTCTGGTTGTGCCCCCTCCCCCTCGGTAGCGCAGCTGGCAACAGACAGGGTTCCTCCTCTCACTCACTTTTTTTTTTCCAGCACCTTAACAAATGAGGAGCAACACTCTAAAGGCTCCACAGGGCAATTTTTGGAAGGTTTGCCCCATTTTTTTTTCTTTTTCCTTTAACCTTTTCTTGTTTTTGTATTTTCTTCTACATCCCCTTCTTCCGCAGTTTTTATTGGCCAACTTTCTTGAGGCTGTCGTCTTTTTTCGTCCCTTTTCCCTCTTTTTCTTTTTTTCTTTTTTGTGAACGGGTCTTGGCATTGTTGCAGCACTGACCTGACACAGTAGAGCAAACATTTTGACTGCACTTTTTTTTTTCTCATGACAATGGCGTGATCATTGTGCGTTTTTGTACAACTGCTGCCATCTTGTTCCCAAACAAGTTTTCTTTTTGTGACACATGATTTGCGGAAAGCAGGCGTGTGCCAGCTAATTGATTTGGCAACCGTGGACAGGGGAACTGTCTCTTTTATTTTTTCGCCAACGAAGGTTGCAATGCGGCGTCTTGTGCACTTTTGGGGGCGGCATACTTTGTGGCCCTGGCACTGCCTTCGACAAACTGTTTTGGACTTTCTCTTTTTTTTTTTATTGGGCCAGGCACATTGAAGTGTGTCCAACTGTGGTTTGACCTTGACATCACCTTGACACGATCTTGACTCGAGATTTTGAATTTTGAAGACACTCGACACAGCCATACACAGAGCCGATTTGCGGATATACGTGCATAGCCTTCAGAAGCTGGAGATGTAGAATGTGCTCTTGGATGCTGGATAAGTGCTGGTGTAGCGACTGTTTCTTATCTTTCCGTGGTTTCAGGCAAATCCTCGGTGTGTCTGGATGGCCAGAAAGTATGCTCATGACAGCCTTTCTCACAATTGAGTTGTTGTTCAAAATCGCTCCAAACATCAAAGAAAAAATAAATAAAAATTTCTCGCATTGTTTTGCAACATTTCTGGTTGCACATTCTCTCCCTTAGCTATCGTCAATCAAATCAGTGTTTTTTATTGGACTGCAGCTAAAAATGCAGAGAGAACAACTCACAAAGTGACAAACACGTGTTCTTTAGTTTTTTACTGCCTCAGTTTTAAGTTTTATGACAGTTCATTAAAGTGGCAGGCCATTTTACTCACTAGTCCACTGGTCCACGATTCACCGGGGGTTTGTTGGTACCAGATGCTAATTTGCATGTGCCTCTCTGTTGACAGCCGCCATTTCTGTCCGTTGTTTACTTCGTTTTCTTCTCTCTCTACATCTGGGGGCATGTGTATCTCTCTTGTCTTTCTCTATGAGAATGCGCTGTCTGACCTGTCTCTACTGCGTCTGAAACGTGCCTGAAGGGCTGGCCTCTGTATGTACGTACCCGGGTCTGTATACACACGCTGCTGCTCTCGGTACCGGTTCTCTCTGTCCTTCTCGCTCTTGTTCTTTCTCTCTCTCCCTCGCTTACTCTGTACATACTATGACCTAAGTGCCACTCAAACTAACCCAGTGGCCATCAATGTCGCTGTACCTGTCTCGCTTTCCGCTATCGTCACCCGACGACTCGTGCTCTTTTCTCGTCTTTATCAAAGTCTTAATGTGTGATGATTCATAGGGTTGTACTTGTAACTAGGATAACTTTATCTTTAAAAAATGGCCTGCTATGTATTAGTTGCTCACACTCTTTTCTGATGGTAAAATCACTTAATCCGACATATGGAACTTTCTTTAGGAGTTCATCCAACGTGGCATGGTTTCGTAATGGAGAATTGCACGTAGCAAAGAATGGGACATCTCCCAAGTTGTTTATGGCATTTGGACAGAAGCCATTTTATTTATAGTTGTAACTCTATCCTTTGTGACCTAGCCTACTGTATACCAGTTTTACCCCTTTCCTACATAGGCTGCATTTTAATTGTGGCCGATGCACATTCCCAATTGTGTTTTATTCATGACAGTAAAAGACATACTGGTACGACCTAGCAAAGAGACTTTTAGTGCTAAGTACTATAAGAGTCCGCTTGAAACTTGGATCATGTTGTGCGTAGCAATTTTATTTGAACGTTCGCAGTGCTTTAAGATTTTCACAATATCCAAACATTGCGAAGCATTGCACTGTTTCTAACTTGGAAGTAAGGTCTGTAACAAAGTGTGTGTGCGCCTACTCATTGCCCGAAAAGGTGCTTTCAATGTACAGGTGCTCGTGCATCAAGGGCACCTTTTTTCAGTTATGTGGTCATGCACTGATACATAGGCTAAAGCCATTGTAGTACAAATATGGCTGAATCCACCAAATGTGCCTAATGAAGGAGCGGTTTTATGTTGTCTAATAAATCAACAACACGTAGAGATGAATAGGACACCGCCGCTTCCATCAGTCGCAGCCATTCCTTGCGAGACAAAGTTACCATTCTCACGTTTCCATACTTGACCCAAATGCTTTACTAGGGCAATACATCTCACTCCGCTAAAATTCAATGGCCTCGGTGCAGACAGGTTTTGCACAGTCAAAACAGCTGGATGCACCGTGACCCTCTGGGCTTTTCCATTTGAGTTGGGAGGGGTGGCTGCTGCCGTCTTGCGTCGCGGGCATCTCGAGTGCCAGCCGAGACAGCCGTCTCCGGCGTCTCCCCAGAGTCACTTAAGAATTGCTGCACTCGGAATACGCTATTCCTCAAGTGTTGTCACTCCGAAGCATACTTTATTTGGTGGTTCTAGGTGAGCGTTTCAGTACACCAGCAGGAACCCCCATCCTTAGCTCTCATGGTTGTGCTAACGACACAAACTGCGCACACTGCATTCTCTCGGATGCGAGATGCCCAGACAGCTAAACTCGGTTCAGCCTCCAAAGGCTTGTTCACACTCTTGCGACCTCTTAAAACTGGGTTCCTGAAACCTCTTACAACAAGAGGACACACTGGCGCCATCTTTTTGGGTGGCAGTGTAAACTTGAGCGGTCCGGCATATTTTCTATTTCTCTCTTTCTTTCTTGTCTCGGAAAACTTTTGGCGACGTTATAAACGAGCCTTTCTTATAGGTATTACGCACATTTGACCTCGGAAACACCGCAAAACCTTCGATCTTGTGAGATGCAGTTCCAGGGTCACCGCATAGATGGCGCCAGCGTGCCAGTGTGTTTTCTCGTCCTAAAAAATTTTAAGAGGTTTCAACAGGTCTCGTTTGCCTCGGTCATACTCGGTTGCAAGAGTGTGAACGGGCCTTAAAAGACACATGCAAAGGAAAAAAAATTTTTTAAAACAGCCTAGATGGAAAAGGATGTCATAAAACGATTTTCCAAAGAAAGAAAATTTTTAGAGCTATATTTACGGCGCAAAACGAATTTGTAGTTGATGCCCGCGGGAGCCGCCGCTGGTCACGTGGTAGACCTGTGCGTCGCCTCCGCCGCACGCTGAGCGTTGTGCGCCGCCGCTTCAACGCGTTTCTCCATGCCGCCGTCGCCGCCACCGCACAAGTTCGTCTGCTTCGGGCGCCGCCGCCGTCATCTGACCGGCGCACAGGTCTCTCACGTCTGCTCGCGCTTTTAATGCGAATAGCATTCTTTGGATACTTCACGCACTTTTCGTCTATGTATCTATCTATCTATCTATCTATCTATATCTATCTGGCTATCTAACCTCTTACGCCGCGGGTCGATAAATAAATAAAAAAGACCGGCGCCGGCGGGATTCGAACCGTTGACCCTTTGATCAGCAGGCAGACGCGCTAACCACAGAGCTATGAAGGCAGTCATTCAAAGCACTCTAAAAACTTGTTTATATCTTTACCATCGCGCGCGTTCCATGCACGAGGGCTCATTCCGCTCTCGTGAGGCTTAGCACGAGAGCGGAATGAGCCCTCGTGCATGGAACGCGCGCGCACCGGTAGCTGTGACAGCGTTGTAAAGCGCGTCCTATGGTAAAGATATAAACAACCGTTTAGAGTACCGTTGGTTGAGACTAGCTGAGACGCCAGAAAGTCTGGTCGGTACCATTTTGAGTGTTTGTGCGTATGGCGCGTGCTTTGCTCGCCTTCCTAAGTGACACAAACGCACGTGCTGGGCTGCGGAGATCGTGCGCAGGGCTGTGAAAGTGTCAACAAATTTAGAATCGCCTCAAGAGTGGGCTGGCGTATCTAGAGTGTGCCGGCCACCTGACGAACGCGCATAACTCCGCACCGTTTGATGCTATTCGCATTAACGTAGATAATCATTCCCAAAGGATGGGTTCTGCTGATTTTTCAAAAAGCTTCATTTGGGCTCTAAAAGTTACTTGTCAATCTTTATTTTTTGTTTCACTTCAAACGAAGATGAATAAAAGTAACTTTTCGA
This sequence comes from Ixodes ricinus, assembly GCA_037355805.1. Lineage (NCBI taxonomy): Eukaryota > Metazoa > Arthropoda > Arachnida > Ixodida > Ixodidae > Ixodes > Ixodes ricinus. Next base: position 25,081 of record JAZHYW010032279.1, on the reverse strand, counting down.
GACCATAGAAGCTTCCGAAAGAGCGACAAGTACCACGTGCCAAATAGGGGCCAGTCACGTGATAAATATGGGCCACTTTTCCGCGGCACCCGCGGCGCCCCAACTACAAATTCGCATCAGCGCCGTAGTAAATATAGCCCTAAAAAATTTTTTTTGTTGTTGTAAGTTTGTTTTGTGACTTTTCCCAACCCGGCTGTTTAAAAAAAAAAAGTTTTTTTTCCTTTGCATGTGTCCTTTAAGCCGACAGCGTGGTGGGTGCCAGGCACCCGCCAGACCGACGAACCGCCTCTCCTTCCTCACCCGACCCCGCTCCTGGCACATGGGTAGAACGTAACTGCGTGGCGAAAGATAGACGACGTACGACCGTTCCAGCGAACACGTAGCTTCTACCGCACCGTCAGCTTAGGGGCGAACGAAGCATAGGGAGGACTTGGCGCATCAGCTAGTGCCAATGAGCGGAGTCAAATGTGACCGCCCCAGTAAAGTATTTGCATTCTTGGCACGCCGCCGTTACCGGAGAGAGGGCAGGCGGGGCGGGGCTAACGCTCTGCTCCCGACGGCAGTTCCCGGAGAGCCACGCCTGGTGAAGGTGGCCGCACTGAACAGCACGGCCCTGACGGTCTCGTGGAAGCCCCTCGAACCGGGACCGCAACGGCCTGATCCGGGGCTACCAGATCCACGTGCAGGAGATGAACCGGCACGGGGACCTGATCAACGACGCGCTGCGCTACGACGTGGCGGACGAGAACGCGGAGGAGCGCAACGTGACGGGGCTCCAGCCCGACACGAAGTACTCGGTGCAGGTGGCCGCCGTCACCCGCAAGGGGGACGGCAACCGCAGCCCGCCCAAGACGGCCCACACCCACGGTGGAGGTGGGTGGTGCGCGCCCTGCCCCGCTCGCGCTATGCGCGGGGGACCGCAAACGACGAGAATGTCGTCCTTGTTTCGTGCCGGCCTCGAGCCATGCTGCGGCTTGAGCAAAACCTCGGCGTTTGCCGCCCTGTGCCGCGTGCTTCAGGTCGTCCCAAAATTGACCAGGTATAGGGTTTTCGACGCACGCTCGGCGAGTTTCTAGCTTGAACCGTACGTTTGTTTTCCACGAAAGGCTGGTTTACTTCACTCGCGACTTCTTACGGCCACGTGCCTCAAAACCTTTTATACCCTTGTTATACCGGCACCCTTAAGGCCCGTCTCACACTCTTGCCACCTCTTAAAACTGGGTTCCTTGAATACCCTTACGAACGAGAAGACACACTGGCGCCATCTATTGGGTAGCAGTGTAAACTTGGCGGTCCGGCATATTTTCCATTTCTCTCGCGCATTATCCTTTCTTTCTTGGCTCGAAAAACTTTTGTCAACGTTATAAGCGAGCCTTTCTTATGGGTCTTACGCACATTTGACCTCGGAAATACCGCAATACCGCTTTCGCACTTGAAATGCAGTTCCAGGGTCACCGCATAGATGGCGCCAGCGTGTTCTCTCGTCCTAAGAAATTTTAAGAGGTTTCAACAGGTCTCGTCTCTCTCGGTCGTACTCGGTTGCAAGAGTGTGAGCGGGCCTTTAACCGCTGTTAAGTTACCCGTAACTGCTGTTACGCTTCACCCCAGTCACCACACTATACTCTCAAACAGCCACTAGGTATTTCCAGAAGTGAAGAGTGCGTGTGCACAGCACATGCGCCCATAGCCACAGAACGTTGTCCAAAAGTGTAGTCTTGTAGCTGCAGCGAAGCACGCCCGTGTAGTGAAGAGTATTTTCACAAAGTTTCATTCATAAACTCTGCATAGCTGACTTGCTATCAGTTATTTTCAGTGCCTTGGTAATATACAAAAACAGAGGCCTGAGCCCTGAATGCATTTTTCTCCATTCCAATTTTAATGCGAATAGCATTCTTTGGCTACTTCACGCACTTTTCGTCTATGGATCTATCTGGCTATCTAACCTCTTACGCCGCGGGTCGATAAATAAATAAAAAGACCGGCGCCGGCTGGGATTCGAACCGTTGACCCTTTGATCAGCAGGCAGACGCGCTAACCACAGAGCCATGAAGGCAGTCATTCAACGCACTCTAAACGGTTGTTTATATCTTTACCATAGGACGCGCTTTACAGCGCTGTCACAGCTACCGGTGCGCGCGCGTTCCATGCACGAGGGCTCATTCCGCTCTCGTGAGGCTGAGCACGGCCGCTGGCTCACCCTCTCCGCGCTCGGGAGAGGGTGATGTAGCGGCCGTGCTCAGCCTCACGAGAGCGGAATGAGCCCCGCATGGAACGCGCGGCACCGGTAGCTGTGACAGCTCTGTAGCGCGTCCTATGGTAAAGATAGAAACAACCGTTTAGAGTACCGTTGGTTGAGACTAGCTGAGACGCCAGAAAGTCTGGTCGGTACCATTTTGAGTGTTTGTGCGTATGGCGCGTGCTTTGCTCGCCTTCCTAAGTGACACAAACGCACGTGCTGGGCTGCGGAGATCGTGCGCAGGGCTGTGAAAGTGTCAACAAATTTAGAATCGCCTCAAGAGTGGGCTGGCGTATCCAGAGTGTGCCGGCCACCTGACGAACGCGCACTTAACTCTGCACCGTTTGATGCTATTCGCATTAACGTAGATAATCATTCCCAAAGGATGGGTTCTGCTGATTTTTTTCTGTATAAATTTCATTTTAGTCTGTCTATTGTTCCTTATTAAGACTAAAGGAAAGACTCATTTTTCGTTTTTCCTGACTCGGACTTTATGAGGAATCCAGCTGTTGAATTGTTATTTTTATTTTATTGATATCTTTAATAAAAAGTATTAATTAGTTGAGCACACGGAAGGCGTAAAACTTGCTTGATTTGTTGAAGCAATATCGTTATCAAAAGTAAAAGCTTCTTATAAAATCCTTTTTGCAATTGCACACTCCAGACATTCTGCTTTGCATGGGGCAAAAGAAAAAAGATGAATGTTGTATTGTTTCACCAACCATAAATTGACTAAGCAATGTTGGTGTGCCTCTGATATAGGAACTGTCGTAATTTCCTTCACGGTTAATGTACAGATGTGAAACTTCTTTCCACACCTTTGTCATGGCTAACCATCTACACTGTCATTTTCATTCATTTTAGGCTAGGCTCTCAAAAGTTGGCCCTCCTGGTTAATTGGAACAAGGATAAGCTGAGCTATTTGGTTATACATTGGGAAGAACCAGCTGAACATACAATCATAGGAACTTTCATACAAATAAGAGGAGGTAGAGAAATGTGCAAATGTGCTCCTGCGTAACGTCTGGTGTATTAAGGGACCACAAAATTGCATATCTGTTCATATTTACTGGACTGTACTGAGGCTCTGCCGACCCTCTTGGCCGACGTGTGGGCGCAGTTCCGACGCGGCCGGAGCTCCACGGCTCGCATCCACACGGAAGACCAGCGGCTGCGGGTGGAGCTCCACTGGTCGAGGCCCAACCACACGTATGGGGAGCTGCTCCAGTACCGACTGCGCTACGGCCGCATGGACGGAGGCGCCCTGGAGGAGCGGGAGCTGGGCCCCATGGAGCAACACCTGACCGTCGAGAAGCTGGGTAGGCAAGCAGGCCGCCATCTTGGCGCACCCGTCTTTAATCCCTGCGCTCTTTCGGGGGAAAGAGTTGAGAGTTTCAACTTTAGGTGCATTTTACTTTGGGGCATGCAGCTGTGGCAAGCATAAGGCATGTCGAACAAATAAAAAAACAATAAACTCCCCCAATTTTTTTTTTTTTTTTTTTTCTGAGACTTATTTGAGCGATTTTAAATGTATGCTTCTTTATTGGGGTCGACGTCTCGAAACAGAAGCATGTTTTGGAATCGCTCCTTACTCAAAATGTTTTTTACACATAAATATTGCACAAAAATTTATTTTGGGGGTTGAGGGAAAGTGAATGAGGAGAGTTAATTTTGTGACACATTCCTATCCAGACGTTTGATTCTTTTTTTCTTGAAAGAAGGGAGGGAGGGGGGATGTCTAGGGTTTTCAGTTAAGAAATCCTTCCTGTAGGTTTGAAGATAAAGTTGGCTATCGTTAATGGAAAGGAATCGGTGTATTACAACGTTATGAGAGAGGGTCCCGCAATTAAAATGCACTAGCTGTCCTGATTGTCGGACATTACCGAATTGCCGTTAATTCTGATACAGGGGTGGAACGGCTGTGCCATTTGCGCAATTTTGCGCCAGACGCATTTGTCTGCGCCATCCTGCGCCATTTTGCGAAACTGCGCCACAGCCAATACCTCACGCCATCGTGCTCCAACACGCAATGTGCGCCCAAAAGCATTATATTCTGTCTTGGTTTCGGTTTTTATCAACTCGATTGCAACAATAAGCCCGTTTAGCTTTGTTGGCCTTGCAACTTTTTATTCCGTTTGCTTTCCTGTGTGTCCCGAGTCGGAGCGCGCGAAAAAACTCGGGGGGGGAGGGGGAGGGGAGGGAGGGGGGGGGAGGAGGAGGGGAGGGAGGGGGGTATTGGATTCCAAGCGCTACACCACCTGCGACTGGATTGTTATTCTTCAACCGTAAGCGCCGGTCCGAGGTGAGGTTGAGTCGTTAAGCGTCAGATTGCCTGAGGCTTTTCGCCCGGGTTCCCGACGATCGATCAGCCAGTTGAAAACACATTAGCAAAAGATTCCTTTTAGTGCTTCGTCGTTAGAAGTTGGAACCGTATTCCTGCAAGATGGATCATGATTTGTTTGAACTGAAACGCGGTCCGATCCGGTAACCTTGCCGGCCAGCAGCTCTCCCGCGAGCGGTAGATCTGCTCGGCGTACTTTAATCTTGCTCGGGCTCATCGCTTCGAATGCGATAACTCCGTTAATCGTAGTCTAGCTGCCTTCAATATTGTGTTGCCGATAGGGATAAGCTCAAAATTGTTTGCCCTGTTCCTCGCGCAACTACACGTCCGTTGCTTACGCACGTCACGTGGTTCGCCATATAATTACTATGTCGAGCACGTGTGGGTTGTGCGATAAGCAGTCGTGGTTTGCATTTTGAGCAGCTGAAAGCCACTCAGAAAATATCAAGGATACTTTCTTCAGAAACATATGGTACTTGCTTTTTGGTTCTCATTAAGGTCAAGTTTTTGCATCTGTTTCACAATTATCCCATCTGCACCAGGTTCCTAACCACTCATGTTCATCTGTGCTCCTAAGCACCATTGAAATTGCTCCCGTGCTCGTCTAAGACAAAAGCTGAAGTGCAATGAAAACTGGTTTGAGGTGCTCCCAGCCTGCTCCAGAATGTGGTTATAGCTACTCCCAACCTGCTCCAAAACAGCTGTTTCAGCTGCTCCATGTCGCTGCTCCCAAGTGCATTTCATGGTTCCACCCCTACGGATATCAGCAGTTTCTCTGCAACATTTGAAGGGTTATCACTGTTATCAGTACTGCAAGTAGTATTTTCCGAACTCTTTATCAAGTCCTGTATTTCGGGACCCAACGAACTCCTAGTTCGTGTAAGCTTTTCTTGCCACGAGCTTATGCTCCGTTCTTTCTCTATGCAGCACGAGGTGCCCGCTACGAGTTCCGGCTTTCCGGAAGGAATCTTCTAGGCTGGGGTCAAGAGGCCATCACCTTTGTGAGCACGCCCGAAGGAGGTGAGTCACCTGGTTGCTTCACCAACCCGTAAGGGTACCCGGGGGTCTAGACGCTCTTTCCGACACCGTTGGACGTTGGTCACCGCGGCATCCATGCTTTGGTCGACATTATCGAACTTCGGTTAGTCAACGTGCCGCTTGTCTCCATCCTCCCAGAGCCGACGTCGCCGCCGCAGAATGTGACATTCCGGCTGCAGAGCCCCAACACGGTGGCGTTCAGCTGGGAGGCCCCGGCTGCCATGCACCGCAACGGACACATCACCCACTACAGCGTCCAGTTCCGGAAGAAGTCCTCGGAGTTCAGCGCCGAGGACCGGAACACCTCCCGTACCCGCATGGTGTTCAGGTCGGCTACTCCAGCTTCCTTTGGTTGTGCCGAGGCCTGCAAACCCTATAGGGCGTGACGGTCCAGCGTTCAACTATGTCGCCTGGAACGCGTCTCCAGCCGTGGCGTCGGCCAGACATCGCCAGGACTCCTGACGTCAGACATCAAGACATTCCGGCTTTTTTTAGGTCGTCTTTTACACATCGGGACCACTTTTGATATGTGGGCGGAATAAAACGCCAAACATGCCGATCGGAGGCGCGTTCTAGTCACTGTGGCGTAGCGAAACCGGAGACCCTTGTGACCGAAGAATGCGTCCGTCTCTTGGTGATGCGATTGCTTCGCCGTTTGCACCGAACTGCACCAAAGTGCAGACCCTGCTACATCCTGCGACATTGTACCGAGTAGTGAAAAATGTGGGCCAACATTGTGCCGTGACGTAAATTGGCATTAATAACACTGAACATATAATGGCTCGGGCCTCGCCATATGACCAATTGTTACGGAAGGCTCGTGCGAGTGTTCAGACCTTTCAGGTTGTCGCCTCAGATAACGTACTCATTCGATTTGATCTCGTATCAAACGCAAACAGTACTCGGAAGTGCTCGCAGTATTCCTCATGTTCGCTTTCTATTCTGGCGGGTTAGTTATTTTCGTTGAGTGCGCTTCTCACCGTGCATGGGTGTACTACAGTGAAGCAATAACCACAGAGCACGCATAGCGATTTTGCGCCTGTTGCTTCACCGCAGCACATCCATATGCTAAGGGGAAAGCAGTCCTCCAGGAGAGCGTTAACGCAGAATTTCAAAGTTGGGCATGAAACTTTAGTGAGTATATGTGATAGACCACGATATCCTAGCGAAATCTTCTTCCAATTTGAAATTTAGTATGGAGACTGGTATTTTTTCATGTTAACTTCTTTATCTAGTTATCACTTTTATAATAGGTGGGAGTAAATGAGCAGTAATGTAGCAGAAGCAAAGGATGGAAACTTAGAAAGAACCTTGATGAGTTTGGCAGGAATTTTAAGAAGGCATACTAATCATTCTTATGCCGATTTTTGTTATGAAGTCCTGCATATAAAATGTAATTGACATTCGTGATCCAACGACAAAACCTTTGTATTTTATCTACATTAAGAATAACAGTTTTATTACAACCTCTTGAACTTGAAGAAAGCATGAATTCAGGTGATCAAAATTATTGTATAAGAACATTAATTCAGTGGGATTCCGTACCTAAAATAACCACTCCTATTAGTTTATGCTGTCCTCCACCAGTCATTTTATTGTTTCTGGTGTTTCTACACGCAACTACACAGCTAGTTCTGTGTTTGAGGGGATCACTCCTGCTGTGCAGTCGATGCTAACAAAAGGTTGCGCACAAGTGAGAAGGCAAAGTAAGCATTACCTTTTAGTTGGACAGGCAGAATACATAAATCTTAACATGATATTTGCGGTGGTATGAATGAAAATGAGGTGTGCACCTATGCTTCAAAAGTTACTTTTGCTGCTCCAAAATGAACTTTTGACTGCTTTAAAATGACTCAGACCAATCACATCACTGGTCAGTTTACAGTTACCAGTTCTGGTAGCATTTGGCCATTGTCCTTGAAGCCACGGGGCTGATATCATAGCCATGGGACCGGTGGCAAATGGCTTCTTTCAGATGATGATATAGCCACCGAATGCTCCCAAAGTACTGCAATCCGTAGTGTCTGCTCAACCAGTAGAATCAAGCCAGTCGAAGTTTTGATTGGCTAATGTCGACTACGTGCAGCACTGTCAGCACGAAAAGGCATCTTGGGCGTTGGCGGGGACAAAATTTTATCACCGAGGTTATTGCCCAAATGAGCACTCTCCGCCACACTCGTAATTTTAATAACAGCCTTTCGATTCTAATCTTGGTTTGCTCTGACAGTGTTGCGCCATGTAGGATGCTTATGCATGTGAGCTCCGAACGGCTAGTGAATTACAACCTATCAGGATGAAATCGACGTGTTGGCATTCACCGGGGCTTCTATTATCAAGCGCTCAAAAATGTACTCCACGTAATGGAGAACGCCGGCCCGTTTTCTCGTTCGTGAGCGGGCTCTGGCAGCTTTCCCCGTCCTCAGTTCGGTTCAGCAGCGTAGAACCGTCGCATCGTGGCCCTCGACCTCGACGCTGCAAAGTGGTTTTCGGACGGAGCTTGGAAGCTTCGCTCTTCTGAAAACAGTCAAGGGCTTTATAATCGCCATCAGAATGAGACAGCATGTCTTTTGAATGCCCGGCCTCCAGTGCGTGCCCCATGCCTTCCGCCCTGCTTTGGCTGTGTTAGCCGCTCGGGGAGCAGGAGTCGGGTCTCCTCCCCGTTAGATGACACAATGCTTATCGTCTTGCAGCTCGCTGAGCGAGAAGACGGACTACACGATGCGAGTCCGCGCCTGCACGGCCAAGGGTGCGGACCCTGGAGCCAGGAACCTGACGGCCAGCACGCCCGGAGACATTCCGTCCGCCCCGACCAACGTGCAGGCGGTGGCCACCTCGGACCAGTCCGTGGAGGTCTGGTGGGACGAGATGCCCTACTTCGGAGACATCCTGGGCTACCAGGTCGGTGTCGTCGCCTCTGAACCGTATTTCTTGCGTCGTGTGAATTGCAGCCGAGGAATACAATTTCCAAGTTCTAACGTAGAATACATTTTAAGATCTGGGATCCTGGAGGAAAGCGTGAAGGCGTGCCATGAAGAAGCGCCGTAAAGCGTGTGACACGGAATTCGGTGGAAATGAAAGAACATGTAATTGAGGAGAAAGAATGAAATTTCGATAATGGTGACTTTACTTGAGACTGGGGTTTCGTGTTCTTGAGCAACCCCAGTCTCGAGTAAAGTCACCATGCTTAACCTTTGCCAGCTTGCTTGCATCCTCTCTTTTTTAACCCATGATTCTGAGCCCGACGCTCTACTACTGTGCAAAGGAGGAGACTTGTGAAGTGATAGTTACTTTGCTATGCCAAGGGTGGGAAGTGTGGGGAGTAGCCACATGGCCACATATGCGGCCGTGTTATGTGATGCGACATCACTCAAAGGTTCAAAACAGCCGCGGGAGATTGGAAAAGTCAGCGAAGCCAACACACACTGCTTATACCAACCTCATCCGTCGGATCAAGGTTTTGTGGAAGAGTGCTACGGTAATTTATGCTACGTTGCCAAAGCTAGCTTAGCTTCCACGTTGCCGCTGCCTCTGCACTGCATCCTGCTCGAGCACGTGGCTTTGCATTTCGTCTTCGCCTCACACGCGCTCACACGAGTAGCTTTGACAGCCCAGCGGAACCTATGCTAGACTATTGTACTTAGCGTAGTTTCTGAAGTACAGTCCATGGACTATACACATTTTAAAGGTTGTAATTTTATGTGGCGCAGACTACCTGCAGGTGTGGACAATGCAAGGATTGTGAACGATAGAGTATGTTAGCGATGATTTATGTATGGTACAAACTTGTACAGCAGAGCTTATAAAGCAGCAATTTATCAAAGTGTGCTGTGTGTGAGAATTTCTTGAAGTGTGGAATAGACACGCAGGTGCAAGTGCTGGGTGCAGACTGGATGCAGACCATAGTCCAGAAAATGCGGTACTGACAGTGCAGTCGCGTCTGATGCCCCCTTGCGTGCTGTCAGGTGCTGTACGCACAGACAGCGGTGGAAGACCTGGACCAGTGGGCAGTGAAGATGGTGCCGCTCACCTGGTCCGCCGAGATCACGGGCCTGGAGAGCCACACGGTGTACGCCATCCAGGTGGCCGCATACACCCCGGGACTCCCTCGGGAAGCTCTCTGACGTCATCACCGTCAAGGTCACCCCCACGGGTTAGCCGGCCTCTCTCCTCTCTTCACGCATTTGCCGGGCCGGCTGTACAGGGTCTGTGTCTCCGCCCGGGACGTGAGTCTGGTGATGTCACACTGATAATGTTTTGGTCTTCACAACATTTGGTGTCTGATCGTAGTGCCAGAATTCCTTTTGTAATGCACTTCATAGCGCACTGGAACCGCTCTTGTAATGCACTCTTGTGTAATGCACCTAATGCAATGCACTTCATTTTTATTTATTTTTATTTATTCTGTTACTCACATTTCACCCTGGGGGCATTATTGTAGGGGGTAACTTACATGTAAACACAACAAATACACAAATGGAGATGCAAAAAATATCAATACATGGTGACATCTGCTACAAATAATACAATGCGTAATCGCACACAAAAAAAAATTTAACACAACATACACCTATCTACTGTAAGCTGCTAACATCAGCACAATGCAAAACAATACATCAGTCATGGATCATTCTCGTGTAAGTAACGACCTAAACAACAATCAAATGTTTCATCCGAAGCCGAAACCACAGCTTCGGGAGCCTATTCCACTGATTTATTGTTCGTGGGAAAAATGGCAATTGAAAAACAGATGTGTTGCATGATATTCCCCGTATTTTCTTCGAGTGGTCAAATCTCTGGGAAGTAAAAGTAGGTGGTTTTAGGTAGATGTTCTTATCAATGCGGGTACGTTCACAAACCACTTTATTCAGAAAAGAGTACCTTGATAACCTCCGGCGAAGTTCGAGCGAGTCCCATGACAATGATTTTTTTTAATGCCGTGACACTGGTATGAAAATGATAAGAGTTAGTAACTAAAACGGACAGAGCGATTTTGATGGCCTCAAGTTTATTAATTAAGGTTTTAGTGCCGGAATCCCATACTACAGCCAGCATATTCTAAAAGAGAACGTATGTTAGAAATGTATAGTATTTCTTTGACGTCACGAGGTGCATGTTTAAAGTTTCTCTTGATAAAGTTAAGTACCCGTCCTGCTTTCATCGTTATAAATTCAACATGACTACTCCACGCTAGGTTAGATGAAAAAATCACACCCAGATACTAACATCCTTCGCCAAGGTAATCTGATTTCCATCTAGATAGCAATTAGTCTCTATGTTTAGACGCTTTCTGCTAAAGCGGATACAATTACACTTTGCCAAAGTGTAATTGTATCCGCTTTTGAGGATTACTAAACTTTGCATTACTAAACTACTTTTTGAGGATTACTAAACTTTGCAAAAGTGTAATTGAATTGCTTTTGAGGATTACCAAATTGAACTGAACTGAGTCCCAATAGAGGAAACTCTCATGTCATCATTTTTACGTGACACTGCGTACATCACGAGCCTCTGACAGCAATTGCCACTGTTGCATTATGGTGTCAGATGATGTGACTTGGCCAAAGGTCATATGACACCATGTGTCAGGTGGACACCGTGATGTGACATGACGTTACATGATGTAAGGCTACAAGACCTAAGATCACAGGACCTCCTGATGGTCATGTAACACGGTGATGTCACGTGGTCATGTGACATATTGTCAGATGACATCATGACTTCACAAAGGACCAATGTATCTCTTTCGATTTACCCGTCTGTCATAGTCTTAACTTGTAGGATGTATCTACCATAAAATACTGAGGAAGCACCTGTTTTTCCTAAGAACGCAAGAGTATCGGAACCAATTTTTTCTTCCTCTTTTTTGTAGATGTGCCGACGCAACTGCGTGCCTATGGAGTAACCACCCACGGCATGATCTTGTCTTGGAGACCCCTACACGGCTAGACTACATCAAGTTCAACGTGAGTGGTCACTACACACTTCGAAACTGTTGTCAGATTCTTCAGTGCCTGTTTTTTTTAATAGCTCTAGCCAAAGAAGAAACAGGATTTCTGCTGTTCTCACACTCGCTTTCTTGAGGCCATTCACATTCAAATGCTCCTAACTCAGTCACAGAAAAAGACAGGTAATCAAAGGGAAAACACGCCGCCGATCGTGGAGATGTCTCCGGCGAAGCAGGGTCGGTCGCACACGGCGCAGCATGACGACAAACGGGTTCTCTACGAACTCTCCGGAACCTCGCCATTGCATTCGGGAACTGTTCAGCCGGCGTGGAGTGCTGTTGTCGCCGGGCCTCGCGCTTGCGCTTGGCACGTGGCACGCATCGTCGTCCGTAACGCTGTTCGCCGGCGCCCTTACATCGCTGGTTCTGTTCTCGGCGGCGGCTTTCCAGGCGAGCGGTGTGCTCTTCTTTGGCAAGGGAATCTGAAGCGCTGGACGCAGTAGAAGTCAAGCGCGACAGCAGCTTTGGCGGCGGTTGCAGACCCATTCGCGCTGCCACGTCGCCGCCGCTCCTTCCGCAGCCAGTCTTCTTCCTCAAAAGGCGCGCGGCCGACCCATCCTAAGTACAAACCAAAACTGATAAGAGCGTAGAAACAGCGCGCAAACAGAGCAGCGACGAAGAAACACACGGACGAGCGCCAGCGCCGCTACGCAGGCGCTTCTTCGCCGCCTGTTTTTCGCGTGGTTTCGCCAGTCTTCGCCGCCGCCTGTTTTTCGCAGAGGTTTCAACGGCGAATTTTTACCAACGCGCCCAACTATCCATTCTTCTATGATTAGCTGGGAAAGGTTGCCGCCCATCTACGAGCGATCGGCGGTAAACCAGACCGGTTAGTGTGCTTGAGCACGTCGCTTATAGATGGCGGCAGCAAGGGGACCTAGGCCTGATGTGGTAAGGTTAGAGGTGGGGTGAAAAATTCCCTGCCATAGCGGCTAGAAATGAAAATGGCTCCAGAAACCCACGTACTATAACGAGGCATTGATTTGAGTGACTGCGAGAAAGAAAGAGAAAAAAAAGTTTTATCCGCAGTATAATATAAAACATCCGAAGACCAGCATGAAAATTTTACGCCGTGAAATACGACCCTCAGAAGTCTTAAGAAAAACATTTATAGTGCATCAGTATTTGAACCTTAATCACTGTCATCACCATCATCAGACTATTGTCCGACGCCTCCCCCAAAAGCAGTTGTCTTCAGTACCGTCGAGCGCATTTGAAATCCCGCACTTCGGAAAGAGCGAGCAGCGAGTGTGCGCCGACGCAGTGAAAACTTGGCGCGGCACATAAAGCGAGCAACCTAATGTCGGCTCACCAAAGTTCTCTCGCCTCTCTAGCAGCAGCTCGTGCGTTTACGGCGAGGAGCCGTTTCACGCTGCCTCTACAAAAGTCGCCGAGACTTGCCTTGACGTCGGCAAACACGCCATTCTTGGGCCTCTGTTGCACGCGAACAGAGCTTGCTTTTGTCGTCTCCATCCGCAGATGCTGCCTTCATTTACAGCGATTTTCGTCCGGCAGCACTGTTGCCAATGTCTTCCACAACCAAGACGACTTTTTTTTGAAGACGGCTGAGTCATTGCTTTTGCGCTGACGCCATTGCCCAGCTTGACTGTGGACGGATGATGGCGCCCGGACATTGTGATTTTAATGATGATGATGGCTATTTTGAACGCCATATTGCTTCGGAACCGAAACTACGTCAAACAGCGTGCTAGATCGCGCCTCATCCAAGCTGAAAATTGTTGGGACCAGCTTATGATCACGAGCCGCAAATTTTACATGGCAAAATTTGGGAAAAAAACCTGTATTATATGCGGGTTTTTACGGTATACTGCTTTCATCTGAAGTGACTCGAGTTTGTTAATATCTGTTTAATATTTAAACTGATAAATTGTGAGATTGAAATCAACATAGTGAAATTGGTGTGATTTCGATCACAATTTATACAATCTTAACTTTATTCTCGATGGATGGTGTGATGGAAAAAGGTAGAATGAGGACTTGGGATTCCAGAACGGTGATGCAAAAGAAAAGATATGTACAGTAACCTTTCGTTAATTCGGCCTCGACGGGACCTTGAAATTTGGTCAAATTATCCGAATGATTGAATTAAAAAAAGGGACAGAAAACGTTAAGATTAGGGCGGTGACCATTTTATGATTGCGAATTTGCATCTCGCTATTTTGCACGCTGTTTATCGTGTCCCGGAGGATAGAGAAAACACCTCCTTCATTAAAAATGTGTTGCGATCTCCGCTTGCATAATCGCAGAGCAAGTCGAAGCTTTTCTCACCTGCAGCCCCAAGTGGCAGCTGAAGGAACTACGGCGAAAGATTACGTTGACCTCGCTCGGCTCTAAGCCAGCGACAACGCCCGCGAATGTCAGCAGAGAGGGTGAGAGGAAGCCGCCCTCCGAGATAGCACAGCAGGAGACCCACACGGCACTCCGAATGACATCACTGGGAGTGCGACCAGGTGTGACCCTGAAGACTGGGAGTGAGTTGAGGAGGTGCCCGAAATGCCAATATTTATCTTTTTTTTACTTTCAACAACTAGACACGCAGGCGTAAATCGGTTTTCTGTTCTTGTACTTCAGAAGTGTCAGAGGGCAACCTCCACAAATCTTTGACCGAAGTCCGGAAATCCTTGCACCCCCCTTTAAACTTCCTCTTTGCTGTCCAAAGTACTCACGGATGGTCTGCTGCTGTCTGCGCTTAAAACGCGTGTCCAAAAGTAGGCTTCGGAAAACGGCGTAACTAAACGTTCCCAAAAAATCGCGCACTACAAAAGAAAAAAAGAAAAAAAAAAGAAAGAAACGAAAAAAGGAAGTTTTTTTGAGTTGACTTTGGCGCCAAACCAAAGTCGGCTCGGTGACAAAAAAAAAAAGGAAAAGAGAATTCGCATTTTTCACGCACATATGGACCGCACGCGATGCTACAGAGAAGCGCTGAGAGCGCTGAAGCCGAGACGGGCTTCGAGCCGGATTTCTGGCGCCAAGCAACCAAACCCGTCTACAAAAAAATACAAAAAAAAAAAAAAAAAGAATTTGCATTTTTTGGGTGTTGGTGCGCAAAATAAAGCGCCCACGATGCTACAAAAAAAAAAAAAAACTAGAGGTAGTGCGAATCTTGAAATCTTTCGCCAATCGAATCGAATAATAAATGTTACGAATCGACATCGAACATTTTCGAATACGAATAGTAGTTTCGAATAAGAACATTTTTGAAACAAATATTTTCTATTTGATGTGAATTAAGGGGAGACACTGCTCCTTGAGGCAAAAATATGCCAAGTAGTAAGAACAGTGTTCTAAAACGTTTAAAAAGCAACCTGGGCTTCCTATTTATGCCTATCTGTATTCCACATACCTTTAGTTCACTTATATATGTTTATTTTCTTAATTCAGTATTTCAATTCGCCTTAATTCTTCCCATAAACTTTACAAATTAAATTTTCAATTATAACAAAACTAATTAGGTTACATCAGAACCAAGTACATATTTGGAGTCAGATTGTAACGGCAGATTACTATGTAAATTTAATTTGAATTGAATCACAAGTTATATTAGAAAAATCTCTAGAAGCAGTGCTGCTCTCCAAACAAGAATGCTCAATCAAAACACAACTGGAAGATTTTTTTTCACCAAACATTTATGAAAAGGTCAATTTCAATGGAATAAGAAGAATGTCACACATGTGACCAAAAAATTAAAGATAAAATAAAAGATCACCCAGTAAAGCACCATTCAAGGAGTGAAGTTACAGAGCTACAGAACGGAAATGAAAGTACACAAGTGGAGGCGGGTCGCGTGCCACAATGCAGTCGGAAATCGCGGCCGGCGGACAAACGCAGTCTACGTGAACGTAAACAAAAGTACATAAGTAATGGCGGGTCGGCAAGCCACAATACAGAGTAGAAGACCGCATCGCGCAGCTGCACCGACCTCTGTGCAAAATCTTTTACGCGGGTGAACGCAACCACGCGAACGTGAAACCGAAGTACAAGCGGAGGCGGTCGGCAGGCATGGGGGGATCGGCGGCCAAGTGGGCGAGAGCACACCAGCTCGGAGCACCTGGAGCGAAGCTCGCGCCGTGGAACCTAGGATCTTGGGTTTAATCCCCACCCCTACCTGTTTCGATCTGGATGACCATCGCATCGGCGTGCGGTCGCGCATCACTACTGCGTGGTGCACGTTAAAGACCCCAGGCGAGCGGTTGTGCTCTGGCTAAATTTCTCATCTACAGCTAGGAGACTCGTCACCCCTGGAGGCAGACCAAGTTCTAGGGCTGTAAACATACACACAACCTAATTTTCTTTTGGAGATCGTGCTAATGGTGTTAATCGTGCGATTGCAGCCACGCACGCCTTGACTATGCGCCATCTCTTTCCATGTGCTATAGTTCTGCCGATAGAGGGTGACACAAAGAGGCAATAAATAAAAAATACATAGTTTTTTGTTTTTTCTTCGGAGAGAGCAAGTTATTTCTATAAGTGAATACGGATAGAAACATATAAAAGGAATACCTGCAAACTGATGAACCGGAAAATCAAGCGGAAAATAACACGAGCCAGATATTGACGATAGCCGAGGTCAGCCGATAATTCATATCCGAATCCATAGTTGTGAAAGTAATCCGTCGCCAGTGGTTTGTGCTTACTGTACGCATGCACGTGCAGTTGCAAACTTCATCAAATCTATCGCACCGTTTGCGTCACGACCACTTCGCCGACTTCGAAATCCAGACGTCATGGCAAGCAGAGGGACGTGATCGCGCTACCGCAAATAACTTTCCAGTGCATCATAAAAATGTTTCTCCAAAGAAGACAGGGAACTCGGACCGCAAATTGACACTAATCGGAGTTCCGCTTTATTCGTAGTGCTCGAAGTATTCGAAGAACTCGAATACTTCGAACAGCAAAGTGCGGCGAATCGAATCGAATAGCAAGCATTATTCGCTAAGTATTCGAGTTTAGAATATTCGCACACCCTCAAAAAACGCTTCGTAAAGCTCGCGCGGTTCGCGGCGTGCCGCCTCGACCACGCGCTATGCTCCGCGCTACTCCACGCCAGATTGGTCGCGCTGGCTCGTGTCATTCGCTACGGTCCATCTCAACGGCGTAGAGGAGCAGGCGCATATTTGCCCACGCTCGGCTTTGCAGCAAAGGGACCGTGTTTCGCCGCACGTTGGTGGTTTTTCTGCCGTGGGTGCCGTGCAATGTGAGCCCGCGCGCATTCGCTCGGGACAAATTATTTGATGCGGAGTCTTCCCGAGTTCGAACTATCTAACTTTTCCTCCTATAGAAATGTATGGGCGCTCGCCGGGACTTTTGAACACGATCGAATTAAACGTAAAGTCGAATTAACCGAGGTCGAACTAACGAAAGTTTACTGTATTTAAATTGGTGAGATTGAAATCAACATAGTCAAATTGGTGTGATTTATATCACAATTTATGCAATCTTAATTTCTATTCTCGATGGATGGATGGATGCTAACAGCTGTACCCTTTATAATGGGCAGTAGCTTGGGCCACCTGGCCTAGAAACCAAAAGGGTGATTTTTCCTCCTTGCCAATTTCCTTCCCCCTGTCTTTTTTGTAACAAAAGCCCCCGCTTCGCACAGTGTTGTGAGCTCTGCCTTCATCTTGTGCCCAGATCTCGTACAGCGCCCACAAGGAGTTCTACGACAACCAGGGTGGCCTACAGGAGCTGCCCATTCCCCCCAGAATGTGCTGCTGGACGTGGGCACCACCAACATCACCATCGAGAACCTCATCCCCTTCACAAGCTACCGGGTGAACATCACGGCCGTGCCGAGGGACGGCTCTTTCAAGCCCCCCGCCAAGATCATGGTCACCACCGCCATGGCCGGTACGTCGAGACCACGCTGCTCGAATCGCGTCTCCGACTGGTCTGTCTGCCACGTCCCCGTTTGTGATCCCTCGATTTCCACCCAGTCACGCCGCACTCGTGTCCCGGTTTTGTTTGTTGCAATCCTGGCAGGGGCGTGGCAGTGGTGGCGGACAGGGCAGACGACCGTTTTGCACGGAAGCTTTTTCAGGCGGGAGTTGGAATGCCGCAGACGCTCACATTTGCCCGTCTTTTTGCCAGAACTTCCGTGACCAACCGTGGGATAGCGAAACCCGATGGAATAACACTCCGGCTTTTGTGACGCAGTTTGTTGTCAATTTAGAGACGACTTTCGTTGCGGGGATAGAATAGGATTGTAAGCACTGCAGTCGGAGGTGCATTCTACCCACCCTACGTAGAGCCATTAGACACTTTTCCACAGTTTAAACAACACGTAGGTGCTGCCCAACTCTCTAGTAACTATCAGTGCTAATCAGTTTGTATGATGATAGCGGCATAATTTGCAATCAATCTGGGATATTTTAAGGTTGACAGACTTTTGAATAAAACATTGTAGAAGAGTTGCCTTTTTTTTTTGCTTTGATCCTACAAATGGTTATTAATTGTAGTCGTTTGGTCTCGGCACAAAATCTAGGCGTCGACTGTTGTGGTGCTGTGTCGCTGCCGACCAGGCAGTCTGACGGCTTGTCTCGTCTCGGTTCTCGGCTGTGCAGCTCCCAAGCCGATGGTGAAGCCGGACGCTCTGTGGCCAATCAGCAACGGGGACGAGATAACGGTGATGCTGCCTCAGGCTTCGGAAGAGTATGGTCCCATCAAGCAGTACTACCTGGTGGTGGTTCCTTCGGAGTTTGCCAACAAGGATCCCGACGACTTCAAGATAGAAGAGGTGAGTTAATTCCGCTTTGAGATAATGTTAGTAGACTAGGCTTATACTCCAGTAGAGTCTGTCAAGGTGTAGTAATGTGGCCACTCGAAATTATCATGTTAGAAATATAACTGTTGCCCTCTACTAAAGAAACAAACAAAAAAAGCCTGTCATTTTAATGGTTTTTAGTGTTGTTACCAGATATGTGTTGCTGTTGTCGCATCCTAGCAATTTGTAGAAGTGTTGAATTAATATAGTTCAAAAATTTTTTAATAAATATATTTTTTAAAATAACTATGTAAGGTGTTACTGGCCTCTAGTACACTTGGTTGATGTCCAACTGAACGAACAAGTAGTAACGGTACAGTTTCAGTGCAATTAATCAATCAATCAATCAATCGAGTTTATTGTCATGAGCTGCAGCATACAAGTTATTGAAAACCATCTGGGCCCATAGCCTTTTGGCTTGTTTGGGCCCATTTTGATAATAACATATTAGGTAGGCAGCACTCTTAAGAAATATTACTGGAAATACAATAAAAGGAAAAGAAAGAAAGACAATAGAAAATAAACGTAGAAAGTGACTGGTTTAACTACAGCAGGTAATTTATACATTGTAAAATAACGACACGCATAAGAAGCCCGAGTGTATTCAAAGGGAAATAAAATTATTATGAATTCAAGAACAGAATATGCGATTGAGTTTCAGGATGGTGGGAGACATGTTCTATTAAGAAAAAGTCAGCAGAACCCATCCTTTGGGAATGATTATCTACGTTAATGCGAATAGCATCAAACGGTGCGGAGTTATGCGCGTTCGTCAGGTGGCCGGCACACTCTAGATACGCCAGCCCACTCTTGAGGCGATTCTAAATTTGTTGACACTTTCACAGCCCTGCGCACGATCTCCGCAGCCCAGCACGTGCGTTTGTGTCACTTAGGAAGGCGAGCAAAGCACGCGCCATACGCACAAACACTCAAAATGGTACCGACCAGACTTTCTGGCGTCTCAGCTAGTCTCAACCAACGGTACTCTAAACGGTTGTTTATATCTTTACCATAGGACGCGCTTTACAGCGCTGTCACAGCTACCGGTGCGCGCGCGTTCCATGCACGAGTTGCTCACCCTCTCCCGCGCTCGGGAGAGGGTGATGTAGCGGCCGTGCTCAGCCTCACAAGAGCGGAATGAGCCCTCGTGCATGGAACGCGCACGCACCGGTAGCTGTGACAGCGCTGTAAAGCGCGTCCTATGGTAAAGATATAAACAACTGTTTAGAGTGCGTTGAATGACTGCCTTCATAGCTCTGTGGTTAGCGCGTCTGCCTGCTGATCAAAGGGTCAACGGTTCGAATCCCAGCCGGCGCCGGTCTTTTTTATTTATTTATCGACCCGCGGCGTAAGAGGTTAGATAGCCAGATAGATACATAGATAGACGAAAAGTGCGTGAAGTATCCAAAGAATGCTATTCGCATTAAAATATAGTCTTTTAAAGCGGTCTTAAAGTTGCATGAATGGGTGACTGAAGATGGTAAAGTGTTCCAGGTTTTAGTTCCGCACGATTGCATCAGTCGCCGCCGTATAACGTTACGAGACCGTGGTATGTTAAAGTGACCAGATGGGTTCGCCCTTGTTTATCAAGTACCCTTAATCAAGGTGTTTGCTGGCAGTGGATTGTTTGGTTTTAAAATATTATATATTAAGCAAGCAATCTTATATTGTTTAATTTCCAGAAATGTAAAAATGTCATGTTGATGAAATATTATACGTGACTGTTGGGAATAGTGGGAGTATGTCAAGATTCTGAGGGCTCTCTTCTGTAATTTGATCAATGGCAAAAGGTAAGTGTCATAAGTTACGCCTAAGCCTTAATACAATATGTTAAATGACTATGAAATATAGCAAAATATATAAGTTTCATCGTGGGAGTGTCAAAGCATTGTCTCTCCTTCAGTAAGGCATAACAAGCATACGTTAACTTTTACACATGTTTATAATGTGCTGTTGCCAATGAAGATGAGAATCTAACGTTACTCCTAAATATTTAAATGAACTAACTTCTTCGAGAATTGAATTTCCGATGCAAATTTGGAAACTGTCGGTGTTAACATCGTTTTTTTAACGAAAAACTATATACTTAGTTTTATTTATATTTAAAGTCAATTTGTTAGAATTAAAACCACTCCTGAAGCACTATAAAGTGAGCTAAAGGGATTTGCTTTCTTACTAATTTGGCTTCAAACATGAATGAAGCAAGTGACTGAAATACAGTAGAACCATCTTTGTACGTTTCTCAGGGAAGGCATACGTAACAGGCAGGAAATTAATACATGTATTCCTTAAGGGTCCAACAGGACCAGTGTTTGTGAATGTGCCTTCCGAGAAGACGAATCAACCGAGAATGTATTAACAGGGATCTATTGTATCCCTTTCAAAAACTATGGATGCTTAAAACAAAGTTGGAGTTCGCTAGTTCCGATGTCAAATTAATCGCCTTTAAGTGTCTAATTTTGCCAGCTCTGGAATACGCTAGTCCGGTTTTGGAGCCATTCACAAATCAAAATATTTATAAATTGGAAAGAATTCAAAATAAGGCTGCTAGATTTATCTTTAATTGCTACCGGTCGACTGAGTCGGTCACAAAACTCAAGGAGCAAGCAGGCCTGCCTAGCATAAAGACCAGATTAGAAACGAATAGAATGAAACGAAACTTTTTTTTCAGATATTTCATGGTCATTCGATGTTGGATACCCGAAAATAAGTCGTGATGTCTCCTCCGGTGTACCACAGAATAAAACATAGCTTAAATATCCAATCCTATCAATACTCTACGGATCATTTTAAGCACTCCTTTTTTGTTCGATGTATTGATTTCTGGAATAAGCTGCCTGAAAGTATAGTCAACTCTCAAAGTGTGTCAACTTTTGTGAGGGAAATTGAAATGTTTCTTTCTTCCCATGTCACCAAGGGATGTGACTGAATTATTGAACTCTTTGTGTGTCCTTGGTATGTTTTTGAAAATATGTATCACTCCTGCCTTGGCCTCACGGCTGGCAGAATGAATAAATAAATAAATAAATAAGATTAATTGATCTAATGTTCAACGGTATGCGATACTTTAGTAAGTGTCATGATGTCAGTAGCACTGTGGCACCAACAGGTGGCAGCAGCAACGGCCTCTGTAAATAGATGCGCTGGGGCCCAAGTTAGGACTCCGCAGTTACACCGGGACATAAGTGTTTGTCGTGCTTTAATGTGGCCTCGCCATGAGTCCGCGATTGTGACAGTAAGGTATCAATCTCTCTGTGGCAGTGCTTCTACTGCCGTCCTTCTTTAAGTGGCCCATTATTATTGAAAAGGCGAGAGCTGTTTATTTTGTAACGAACGTATCTTGCAGCTGATGTCAACACCGCTGGACGAAGACGTGACCGTACGTGACGGCGGCATTCGTGCGCCAGAACATGCCGGCGCGGTTCACCCTCGGAGACCAGAAGGTCAATGGGGGTTCCGGAATCGCAAGCTGCAGCCGCTCAGGCGCTATAGGATTTTCGTCAGGGCCGTGGGTGGACACTCTTCAAAAGGTGGGCTTCCTCCCTCCCTTGCTTTAAAGGGGTCGTGCAACTAAAATTAAAATTAAAATTTACCTCGCACGTTCAGAAATAATTTAAACACAATCGACAAAATATGCTAATGACAGTCATATATGTTTTTTTTTTTATTTTTTTTTTTTTTAAGGGGGAATATCGGCCTCGAATTTCCATTTTTCTCCGAAAAAATGCATTTTCAAAAAATATTATATTGGGGTTCACTATATTCTGAAGCATAGCTTCAGAAAGTTTCATTTATAAATGCGCAGTATTTATTTCGCAAAACATTATTTTCGACAAGCTCGCTGTCACGCGCGGCGACCGAGCCGAGCAGACAGCAAAGTTTGGCATTTTCAAATTAGGCCTACTCCGCGCTCGTTCGTGGCAGCCGAGATATCTTACTCTGTGGAAGCGCCGTTTCTTCTAGTTTCTGCCCATAGAAGCTTGCTATGTTTGAGACTATCTGTGGCCCGGGAGAACCCCGTACATACAAGCACAAAAACATGGTAACTATGATACCAGCAATCCCATTGGTTGGGACCCGAAACAGGGTTTCACACAGTGCGCGCTCGGCGACGTAGCTCCTTGTCTGCCCCATGCGCGCGGCTATCGGCAGCTTCTTTCGGCTTCTGATCGTATCGTTAGTTCGCCGCTGTTTAGATTCGTCTCCCTCTTGTTCCCGGTAGTTTTTCTGCCGAAGAATGCCGGCTTCCAAAGTTAGCACCGCAGTAGCTTTGGCCGGCGTTCTCGACGGCGGTACGAATGCCCGGGCGGAGAGGGGCTCCTTCGCCAGCACTATCGCCGCCGCTGCTCCGCCACCTTTCGTCAGGATCTTCAAGCTCAACTGGTGCTTGGCAGACATCGGAGCCTACAGTTTCATCTCCGAATCTGATGTGCTGACCAGGTTCGAGAGGAAGCTCAGCCTCGCTGGATTTCGACATCGGGGACTACGGACGCACTCGGAGCCGACAGGCACTCCCGTT
Source organism: Ixodes ricinus (assembly GCA_037355805.1). NCBI lineage: Eukaryota > Metazoa > Arthropoda > Arachnida > Ixodida > Ixodidae > Ixodes > Ixodes ricinus. The sequence continues at coordinate 2,165 of JAZHYW010032279.1, read as the reverse complement.
GAAAAGCCCTTGGACGGCTCTTCAATGTGTCCGCCGTGCAAACTCTTGTTGCGATTTTACTCTGCCCCAAGTGCCACGGAAAACTACTGAGCTTGGGAGAAGAAGGAATTGGCATCAACCTTCAGTTTGTTGTTAGCTGCTCGACTTGCGGAGACATCGTCGCAACACCACGCTCACATCAATCGGCAAGTTTCGAGAGAACGAACTCCGCGGTGCGTCTAGGCGTCGTTGGAAGAGACTGGCATCAGTTTCACAAAGCTCGCAAATTTTTCGGGGGTCTTAACGCACTGCCCACCCCATGCTCATGTAGTTGGAAGTAGCCACCAATGACTCGGGCTGGATTTCGAAGTTTCTGGCATCGTCCGAAAATTTAAAAAAACAAGTTGAAACTTCAAACACATTTTTCTCAGTTTCACTTTTTTGCAGGAATTCTTGTTTTAGGAAAGCTTATCGTTTGGCATTCTGAATACGGAGGGACATCATTCAAGGTTTTCTGGGACTGAAATTTTCTGGGGAACAAAATAAACTACTTCACAGCTAAGAAAATCTACTCCTTCATAAAAAAAAAAACAAAATTTTAACAATTTTTTTTGTAAATTTTGGGATGTTGTTTTTTTCGTCATAATTGAATGTTTTGCAATTTATTTTTGATCTAGGTTGCGCTTTGGGTATTGTTCTTCACATTAAAGTAAGAAGTTTGCCACCAGCTAATATTATTTTTCGACGATAGACTTCTTAGTGAAGTGTCTTTTTTCTGAAGTGCGAGAATCGTATCATACTGTAAAGTTGACCGATAATACTAAAACTTAGCAGATTATCCTTCCTCATAGTGCTCAAATAACCCTCAGAATTTGAACCAAATTCGGTGAAGGGTTCAAAAGTTGACCCTCCCAGGCCATATCCCCCTTAACGGATGGTTGTATTTTTTGTTCCAAAAGGGCGAGTCGGGCGAGCGCTTGAAGAGCAGCCGCCGGGTAGCGCGACGCGTCTCGGGAGATCCGGCATGTTCGTGACGTCCCGTTTAACTTCACGAGGAAGGCTACGGGGAGGCTGGCGTGGTTGCAAGCTTCGTCACTTGGTGGGGTCAACACGTTACAACCTGGTCGTTCGAGATGCCCGATCGCTTGGTTCGGCAAAGCGAACAGAGGCGAAAAAGTCACTCGCCTCTGCTTCAATCCTCCCTCTCCCCGCTTCCTGAAAGGGTTGAACAGGCGTGGGAGAGAAGTGAATACAGTGGTTTGGCCAAGTTCGATGGGGCTCGCGCGCGCACGATCTTGTCGGCGTATTTTTGCAAAGCGGCACTGCTTTCTGTGGGGACGTAACGACGTTCGAAGCAGCTTTGGGAACATCCACCAGGTGCAATCTGGCAATTCGGTTTGTTCGCTTTAAATAATGTTTTGGTGTCTTTTAAAGTAAGAAAATTGGCGTCGGATGATGACTTATATCAAATATTTCCTGCAAAAATAATCCCAAAATACTTTTTTATTTACTGTTTGTGTATCATTTGATGCTTTCTGTGTGCACTTGTTTTATATTTAAATCAAAGAATCATCAGACAGAATCAATATGCGTTCTGAGCAAATCTGAGCATTGAGATTTTTTGTTCCACTTTGTTTGTCAGTTACATAGTGTCCTACTGCAGCAAATCAAAACATGAAAGAAAGAAACCACAAACAAGAAAAGTAAATGTCATATTGCTGGCAAATTAGAACACACAACAAAAAAAGCAAATACAGCATTTTCACCAACCAAAATAAGCTGCTTTTGTTCTAGTACGGCAGATTTACATCGATAAAAAGTTCCTAATTAACCGTAGATAAAAGTTTAAATGTACAGTAATCTTTTCTTTTGCATTGTCTTTGGTGATCAAAGAGATTGATAAATCAATCTGCCATGTTTAAAAATACAAATACTACTGATAAAGAATCACTTCTTTTAGCAACAGTGGTGTAAATCAAATTAATCTGATTTAAAATAAAATAATTTTTATTTATTAGTTTTTTTCAGTCATGATTTTTTTCCACCCTTTTGCAGGGCGATAATAAGACGCACTACAGTTATACTTCATACACTTATACTTCAGAAAAAGAAAAAAGACAATAGAAAATTATGAATGCAGGTTGTTGGGACATCTCTGCCTAGCATATATTCTTACACAATAGCCA
>JAZHYW010032278.1:0-37013 GCA_037355805.1 Ixodes ricinus | reverse complement strand
TAACGGATGGTTATATTTTTTGTTTCAAACGGGCGAGTTGGGCGAGCACCTGAAGAGCAGCCGTCGGGTAGCGCGACGCGTCTCGGGAGATCCGGCATGTTCGTGACGTCCCGTTTAACTTCACGAGGAAGGCTACGGGGAGGCTGGCGTGGTTGCAAGCTTCGTCACTTGGTGGGGTCAACACGTTACAACCTGGTCGTTCGAGATGCCCGATCGCTGGTTCGGCAATGCGAACGGAGGCGAAAAAGTCACTCGCCTCTGCTTCAACCTCCCCTCTCCCCGCTTCCTGAAAGGGTTGAACAGGCGTGGGGAGAGAAGGAATAAGTGGTTCGGCCAAGTTCGATGGGGCTCGCGCGCGCAGATCTTGTCGGCGTATTTTTGCAAAGCGGCACTGCTTTCTGCGGGGGACGGTGACGCACGTTTGAAGCAGCTTTTGGGAACATCCACCAGGCGCAATCTGGCAATTCGTTTGTTCGTTTTAAATAATGTTTTGGTGTCTTTTAAAAAGTAAGAAAATTCGGCGTCGGATGATGACTGATATCAAATATTTCCTGCAAAAATAATCCCAAAATACTTTTTTATTTACTGTTTGTGTATCATTTGATGCTTTCTGGTGTGCACTTGTTTTATATTTAAATCAAAGAATCATCAGTACAGAATCGAATACGCGTTCTGGAGCAAATCTGAGCATTGAGATTTTTTGTTCCACTTTGTTTGTCAGTTACATAGTGTCCTACTGCAGCAAATCAAAGCATGAAAGAAAGAAACCACAAACAAGAAAAGTAAATGTCATATTGCTGGCAAATTAGAACACACAATAAAAAAAGCAAATACAGCATTTTCACCAACCTAAAATAAGCTGCTTTTGTTCTAGTACGGCAGATTTACATTGATAAAAAGTTCCTAATTAACCGTAGATAAAAAGTTTAAATGTACAGTAATCTTTTCTTTTGCATTGTCTTTGGTGATCAAAGTAGATTGATACAATCAATCCGCCATGTTTAAAAATACAAATACTACTGATAAAGAATCACTTCTTTTAGCAACAGTGGTGTAAATCAAATTAATCTGATTTAAATAAAATAATTTTTATTTATTAGTTTTTTTCAGTCATGATTTTTTCCACCCTGTTGCAGGGCGATAATAAGACGCACTACAGTTATACTTCATACACTTATACTTCAGAAAAAGAAAAAAGACAATAGAAAATTATGAATGCAGGCTTGTTGGGACATCTCTGCCTAGCATATATTCTTACACAATAGCCACAGTTTAATTTTTTGAAAATTTTACCCCAATGTAGATATCAACATTCACAAGTTTCGGTCTTGCTTTTTTAAATAGGTACGCCAAGCACGTGCGTGCACCATCCCGCTTTGCAAGTGCGCTTTTCTCCCTGAGCATGTGACTGCATTACTGTACTGGGTGAAGCCAGGAGACTGTAGGCTGCACCGACCGGAAAATTTGTTTTTACCTATCGCGCTACGATTTGTGTAGTGTTGCCCACAGATGGTGCATTTTTTTTGTAAAATTTGTAAAGAACGAACTTACCTGAGGAAAGTAAAGAAAGAAAAAGGCTTAGCTCCTATGGAAACGCAGCGACGCCACCGGTCTTCAAACAACACGGCGCCGTTTCGCACGGGAGACAAGAGATGGCGCAACGAACGCCGCCAACGAACGAGCATACGGCGCCGAGAGCCGGCACTTTAGCAGACGATCCTTTCGACTCAAAAGCGGCTCGCGTTCCGCAGGCGGCGACAGTCGCAGAAACAAAAACAGGCGCGGTAACAACAAGGAACTGCAGTTCCTTGTCTGCTAAACACGCCGGCTCTCGGCGTCGTCTGCCTCGTTCGTTGGCGGCAGTTGGCGTCGCGACCGCTTGCGCCATCTCTTGTCTCCCGTGCGAAACGGCGCCGTGTTGTTTGCAGACCGGTGGCGTCGCTGCGTTTCCATAGGAGCTAAGCCTTTTTCTTTCTTTACTTTTTCCTCAGGTAAGTTCGCTCTTTGCAAATTTTACAAAAAAAATGCACCATCTGTGGGCAACGCTGCACAAAGTCGTAGCGCGATAGGTTAAGAAACCGAATTTTCCGGTCGATTTAAAGAGCCTGCCGTCTCCTTGTTTCACCCTGTAGATATCAACATTCGGAAAGTTTCGGTTTCTTTTTAAATACAGTAAACCCCCGTTAACTCAAAGTCCTAAAAACCGGCAAAAATTTCGAGATAAGCAAAATTTCGAGATAAGCGGAGTACCGAAATTTCCGAAGTATCGACAGCGGATTTCGAAAATCCAGCGCTTCCGAAAATCGAACCAATCACACTTTGTCCTTGTTCTTGCGATTATCGGATTGTCGAGAGCGTTGACAAGGGAATGCCGAATTCATTGGCGATGCTTGACTTTGTCCGACCCCCTTTTTCAACTTCTTTGATGAGGGCCACTTTCCGCTCCAACGTCAACGATTTGCACTGCCTTGGCTCTGTCATCTTCGCGGTGGCCACGATGTGGCAGCAAACAAACGGACGACACTGCCACTGCGGTGACGCTGTCGAAACGAGACGGGAGGCGGCTGTGGCGGGGTTGAACGAAGGCGACGTGACAACGGCTTGGCGGCGTGGCGACTACGGCGACCACGAGATCGGGAGAGCCGATAGAACGCCACAAGCCAGCACAAGCGTAGAGAAAAAGAGAGAAAGAAAAGTCGCGGGAGATGGGGAGAAAGCAAAAAGCAAGAAAACAAACGTCCTTGAACGCTCGTCGCGTTCTGTGCACCCGGAACGCGCGGGGGAGAGGGGAGAAAGCAAAAAGAAAGAAACAAACGTCCTTGAACGCTCGTCGCGTTCTGTGCACCCGGAACGCGTTCGCGGCGCTTCCTTCTTGTTTATCTTTTCTCCGAAGACCCTCTCTCTCTCTCTCTCTCTGTGTTAGCGTTACTTTTAGGTCGCGTCGCTTCGTCCGCGATGGAGATAAACTTTCTCCTTCGGCCTCAGTGTCCTTTTAGGAATATTTTTTTTTTATTTTTGCAGGCAAAGTTTTGAGATATCCGATGCCCGTCCTGGAAACTTTTCGAGATAAGCAATGTCAAAATACATGGTGCCAATGGGGATTCCATTTCGCAACGCAAAGTTTCAACTTAACCGATCTTTCGAGATATCCGTGTTCGAGTTAACGGGGTTTACTGTAGGTACGTCAAGCACGTGCGTGCACCATCCCGCTTTGCAAGTGCGCTTTTCTCCTGAGCATGTGACTGCACCATTTGTACTTTTGAAAGTTTTGATTGCAGTGGGTTAGCCCCTTTGAGTGCGCTTATTACCGGGACCCCTTGCACTGCAGAAAGGCAACGCTCGCGGAAGCGAACTCTGCGGGGTGTTGCCTCTTTGCGGCGCACCGGTGCTCGGTAAAAGCGTGCTCAACGGGACTAACCCGCCGCGGTCAACATCTAGAGGAATATGAATATCGGTGTTCATCTCGAAGCAAATATCGAATAGCGTATTATTCGAAACTTGCATTCGAAAATTCAAATATTGGTGCAATCCTGGACAAAGGACGTGATTGCTTTGTTGCAGAACCTGTTCACGACGAGCCCCTTCTCGGACGAGATGAGCCTGGAGATGCTGCCCCAGGTGCGGCTGCGCTCCCGGACGATGTGCCCAACGTGTCGCAGATTGAGCGCTCCCGGGCGGACGTGGGCTGGATCGTGGGGCCCCTGCTGCTCATCGTCTTCATGGCCCTCTTCCTCACGCTCTTTTTCATCCTCATGAAAAGGTGGGGCTCTCCTTCCCAGTCACCAAATGAGACTGTGCCAAACAAACATGTGGTTAAGGAAACATAGAGACGGACACTTCATCTTTTGTGTTTGTCTCTCTTTACCAGAATGCTCCTGTTCATTTTAGTGTTAGTTTTCAAGTTCTATACATATAGTCTAAGTAACAGCAACTTCGAAAGATCTTTGAGTGTCTGTCTCTGTTACCTTTCTTTTTTTCTTTCGTGTTTCTTGAAAAAGAGATTGCACTCCTCAATCGGCCACTAAAATCCAAAAATGTGACACAGTGCTTTCATTTCATTTTGTTCATTTGGCCGCCGATTTCCCCAGGCATGGAAACGTGGGTCATGAGTAAATGCACAAGACATGCGACTTCTCTTTGAAAGTGCCTGTCTTTCTTGGCTGTGCATTTCCTTTATAAATACATCTATAACAAAAAAATAAAAGGTTTTGACGAATAATTGTTTTTGGCACCAAGTCAAAAGTGTACAGAGCGAGCGACACAGCACGAACAAGCCATCGCTGGATTTTTGTTTTCCTTTTGATAAATGTAGTGCCGTCATCAAACTTGAGGGATTGAAGGGTCTTATCCGTGGCACCAACTTCGATGATTAAAGTTTGTGTTTCTCAGTATGCTGTCTGAGCAAAATTTTAAGAAGCGCCAGTGTCGCGTTTGCAGCAGTTGTGGTCCGCAGTGGTTACGGTATCAAATTAAAATTTCAGTTACTAATTCGGCGTGCCAGAAAAGTATGTCCTCTCGAAAGGCTATGACCTTTACCAACACCACTTAGAAGACAAAGCCTGCATACGACGACGTCGTTGGTGAATCTCTGAACCGTCCAAGCAGCAAACACACTCGACGTGAAACGCTGCAAAGAGTCCGACGCGTCCGTCTCGGCATCGCCACGTTCTAACACCGCACTCGTTGTGAGACGCCGCGTGGATCCACTCGTGACGACGTTTAGGGGGAAAGTCGCGGTCCTTGTCTTCTAGGTGGCACCGACTTTACCCCTCGTTGGAACGGCCGTCGTTGAATCGGGACGTTTTGCCACTCCCCCAGGAGACGTCGGCAGTCGAAGACGCCGGCAGGGGAGACCACCATGAAGCTCCTGATGAACTCTGGCGACCTCACGGCCACCCAGGGTGGCCAGCCCGGCACGGACCCCGTGGAGATGCGCCGGCTCAACTACCAGACGCCCGCCATGGTCGGGCATCCTCCGATTCCGGTCGGGCAGCTTGTGGCCCACGTGGACGCTCTCAAGGCCAACGACAACCTGCGCTTCTCTCAGGAGTATGAGGTGGGCACGCTCCTCTGTTCCTTTGTGTTCGTTCCTGTCGCTTTATTTCCCGGTGTGGTTCCGGATGGTGTTTGTTGCCTTTGCCTGGCATGCTTAAGCGAAATCGAGATGCTCAGATGCTATGACAAGAATATCGAATTGTAAAAAGTGACCTGGAAAAGCAGTAAAATTGGGTATGAAGTGAATGAAGCAACCTGGTTCGTAGTGCCTAGAGCGTGTGACAGGCTGTGAACCCTCAAACGTAAAAAGTGTGTGAAATTGTTTCTGATTTAAAAGAATCGATGTAGAGTTAAGAGACCATTCTCTGAAAGATTTTTGACGTTCAGATTGATTTCGGGAAGACTTTCAATATTTTGTGGACAGTACTTGAACTTGAAGTTAAAAATGCCACTTGTATGTCAATTTTACATAGGCTTTGGTTTATTTAGGAGTAAAAACCTATACTTTGAAGTACAGCACAACTTGTGTATAGCTTGTAGTTCATTTGGTTTCGTAAAGTGCAGCATAAAAATTCCAACGGGCTCCTCTTAAGCAGTTCTTATGAAGCTGTAAGCTTAAACCACCTGTTTCCTGAATCATTGGCATTATTGTTTTCCCAAGTGATTACTTACGTTGATCTTAAGATTTCCTGAAGAATCTTATTTGTTGCCCGTGCATGTGCATAAACTGTCTATATAATCGTGTTCCTCGTGGACATGTTCGGAGGCGTTTTTTTTTACATTTTTGTTTTTCTCATTTTGTATGTTCGCTATGAATGTTTTCTATTGTTGAAGTTGTATATGACATATTTTTTTACATTCATACGCTAGTGAGGGTGAAATAAGTAAAGAAATAAGCTTTGTCCTTGTTGTTTCTGCACAGTCCATCGATCCGGGGCAGCAGTTCACCTGGGAGAACTCAAATCTAGACGTGAACAAGCCCAAGAACCGGTACGCCAACGTCATAGCGTACGACCACAGCCGGGTGGTGCTCCAGACCCTGGAGGGCATGCCCGGCTCGGACTACATCAACGCCAACTACTGCGACGGGTACCGGCGGCGCAACGCCTACATCGCCACCCAGGGGCCCCTGCCAGAGACGTGCGGGGACTTCTGGCGCATGACGTGGGAACAGCACAGCGTCACCCTGGTCATGATGACCAAGCTGGAGGAGCGCACGCGCGTCAAGGTGGCCTTCCCCTCTCTCTCCTTCGCCTCGTGCGTGCTCGTTGCACCTATTGTAATGGACCAGATAAATAGACGGATGCACACGACCGAACCCTTTGAATCGGGCGGCAGCTTGCGCCACCTATACGGCGTTTATGAAAGTGTGCACTGCCTGGCGGCTGCTGCGTCAATCACCCGGGCTCACCGCAGTTTGGCCACACACTCTAAAGGCTCATTCATGCACTTGCGTCTGCTTACAACCGAGTGTGTTACGCTGGCGCCATCTGCTGAGTGGCCGCGGAACACTCGTAATTTCCGCACATTTTTTATCTTTGTGCGCATCATTCTTTCATGTTTGGCTCGAGAATCTTTTGACATTGTATGTACATTTGATCTCGCAAATACCACAAAACCTTTGCTCTAGTGAAAAATGCTGTTCCAGGGCCACATCATAGATGATGCCAGTCGTAAGATATCATAAGAGGTCATAGTGCACTCAATTGTAAGCAGTCGCGTGTGCGAACCAGCCTTATGCGTATTGCACACGAATGCTGCGCCGCCATTCGGCGCCAACTCGGTTCCAGTCGCACCCTGCACCGGAAGCAATGCCTAAAAATGGTGGCTGCCACTTTGCTCAGTGGGGCTTTGTATATGGTCCGTCGGGTGGCCGTGTACGACAAGCAGACGGTAACTTAGTAAAAGTTTGCGCTACTATTATGGCAACATTCTTCTAGAACTATTTTTATTAGGAAAATTTATCGGCAACAATTGTAAGGAGGCAGTGACTGGACGATACATTAGGCCTCCCCATCCAACTCCTTTCGAGCACACGAACCCCGAAGACTGACCGGTTGACTCGCTCGTGCAGTGTGACCAATACTGGCCTTCGAGAGGATCGGAGACCTACGGCCTGATGGAGGTCACCCTCGAAGACGTCCAAGAGCTGGCGACCTACTGCATCCGGACTTTCAGCCTCAAGAGGGTAGGCAGCGCAGTCTGTGCTCTCTCCCGACCTTGGTAGACCTCCCAAGGTTGTTTCTGTCTTGACAGTTGATCGACTTGTTTGTTGGGAATGCCGATGCAGTAAAGGTATTTTCGCTGTAAAGACTTTTGGCTTGTTAACTTGCTTCGGTCGAGTTACCTACTGTGTTACACTTATTGGTACGGTTGTTAGAATATTCTAAGCTTTCGAATATTGAAGCGAATAATGCCATATTCGGTTCGAACTTCGAATCGAATATGGCATATTGCATATTTTTAAGTATTTTTAAGTTTGAAATGTTGCAAAGCATACCTTAGTTCAGACTAAGAACAAATGAATGAAAACAGTATGCAGTGCATACTGAAATGAGTTCATCATTTAAAGGTTTACTGGAAACGAAAATTGAAATATTCAAATTTCGTTCGGAATTGAGTCGAGCACGACGGATAATAACTGTAAATGAAAATCGCCCGTTTGTATTTTGAACGACTGGCTATATTTTTCGTTCCAAACGGTGCACTCGAGCAAGCGCTCGAAGAGAAGCGAACGGAGAGTGTGATGCGTCATGGGACATCCAGCGCAAACAAAAACAGAAAAAAAGATTCCTCACATTCGTGACGTAGCAAGGCTGGCGTGGTTATGAGCTTTGCCGTTGGCGGTGTTGTCAGCGTTGTGGTGGTGTCAATAGCGTCAACGCATTACAACCGAGCCGTTCGAAGTACCCATAGGGTGAGGAGCGTGTGGCTGGCTCAAGGAGCACGTAGCTTCCACTGCACTGTCAGCTGAGGGGTGAACGGGGTGGGAAAAGCAACTTTTGACAAAATTTTGAGCGACGGGCTAATCTTCTAGGGGAGAATGGCTGTGTTCCGCACACAAACAAGGGTTTGGTACAATGCGCGATTTGTGAGTTGGAGGAAAGCTATGAAGGGAAACGTTGAATTCCAAAGAGCAGCGCTAGCTCGATGGAACTTGCTACGTCATGACTACGTAGCAAGTTCCCCAACGTTGCTAGATTAATGCGGATTGTTGGGCTAGTTGGTACTGGAATTTGATCGACATGATGGCGCTTTAAGACAAGGACAAAAGGGAGACTAGACATTTTGTCTAGTCTCCCTTTTTGTCCTTGTCTTAAGCGCCATCATGTCGTCAAAGTTGCTAGATTACCTCCCAAATAGGCACCACATGCATCCACCAGGTGCACATTGAAAGATTGTTTAATTAGCTTCAAAATTAGTTTTCTTGTGCCTTTCAACGAAAGACTGGTATCTTTGAGGTTATGCTGCAACATGCAAAACATTAAAGCTAAAAATTGAGCGCTGGAATTTAGTTTCCGTACCCCTTTAAGACTGGAACACAAGTAACAATAACATTAGGAGCAACGTAGTCCACTCTCTCGAATCTATTGTAGATTGTGTTTCTAATAGCTAACACGAAATTTTTTTCCTTAAATAAATTGTGTCTTTTGTGACCACCTTTCTTGTTCATTATTTGTGATCTTGATCTTGCTTCACTACTACGGAAGATTCACATTATGGACCATTTCTCGGGCAATGGAAGTGTCCATGTTAATGAGACATGGTTGTATTGAAATAAGAGTAATTGTGCAGGCGAGCTGGTGAACGATCATGCTATAAAACCCTTTGTCTTGTTTGTCCTTTTTTTTTTTTGTTCCCTTCCCTTAAGAGTTTTTGACTATAACTGTATCAACAGCCACAAACTATTCGCTTCGCTTTGAAATTATTCATACAAAGAAACTATTTGCTTCATATTCGCTTTCAGTACTGAAAAATCACTCTTTGCACTTCCCTACTCATTGGGGATATCGACGTAGTAAAGGTGCTTGCACAATAAAGACTCTGTTTATAAACTTACTTTGGTCTAGACTGTAGAGGGGTTGTATTGTGCCATCGTTTTTGGGGTGGTATAAATGATTTCTTGTGATTTTTTGCTTTGTTTTTTTTTTGTAGTCCGGTTACCTGGAACGCCGGGAGGTTCGTCAGTTCCAGTTCACGGCGTGGCCGGACCACGGCGTCCCCGACCACCCGACGCCGTTCCTCATGTTCCTGCGGCGGGTCCGCACCATGAACCCACCCGAAGCGGGGCCCATGATCGTCCACTGCAGGTAACGACCACCCTTTGCCGTTTTCAATGCCACTAACATCTGTTTTACTTTTTATAGGAGCTTATTAGTATGTTTGACGACATGATGGCGCTTAAGACAAGGACAAAGGGGAGACTAGACAACACGGAGCGCTACTTCAACTGTTTATTTTTGAAAAGGGGGGGGGGAACATAAATACACTCAAATCGCTTCACCTCAGCCAATCCCAGGTCTCACTGCTGCCCGCAAAACGCTATCTCCTTGTCTAACAAGTCAATGGAGGCAACGCTGACACATTGTGCTCCAGACTGTTTTATGAAGTCCGCTTCTATTATTTCTCTGACAGTCAGAGAAATAATAGAAGCGGACTTCATAAAACAGTCTGGAGCACAATGTGTCAGCGTTGCCTCCATTGACTTGTTAGACAAGGAGATAGCGTTTTGCGGGCAACGGTGAGGCCTGGGATTGGCTGAGGTGAAGCGGTTTGAGTGTATTTATGTTTCCCCCCCCCTTTTTCAAAAATAAACAGTTGAAGTAGCGCTCCGTGTTGTCTAGTCTCCCTTTGTCCTTGTCTTAAGCGCCATCATGTCGTCAAATTCCCAGTACCAACTAGCCCAACAATCTGCATTGATGCATTTATTAGTATGGTCTGCTACCGAGCAGGGTCCCGTTGACATCGCAAATGCGCTCGATGGACCTTGAAGCTTTGTGCCCGAATGTAGGGGCCTCGCGGTTACCGTTAAATGGTAGCTTTGTGGTGCCTCAAACTCTGACATGTGGGAAAAGGTGTGGAGCAGTTTCTCTCCATCATCTTGCGTGCGTATTGAGTGCAATAGAGAGATGAGATCCGATTCGAGGAAAACTTCGTAGCATTCCCGATTTTAGGAAACTTCGGAGCTGCCTGCAGGTACTTCGGCGTAGCGCACTATCAGTCTTCATCGAAGGGCACTTGAGGCTCACTTGTCGCACGTGTCAAAAGAGCCGCGCGAAAGCCGAAATGTGTCTAAGTAAACTTTGACCTGTTGCCTTTCTATTGGGCGAAAATTAAAACGATGCACCGTCTCAAAGACGACGGTAATCGAGCCTCCGTGCCGAAGAAACGGTGGGCAAGACCGGAGAACTCGGCATTGCCGCATAGACTCGAGAAAGGGAGGTTGGTGACACCGAACGCGCATCCTCGCATTCCGTTTGCAGCGCCGGTGTGGGGCGCACGGGCTGCTTCGTGGTGATTGACTCGATGCTGGAGCGGCTGCGTCACGAGGGCACGGTGGACATCTACGGCCACGTGACCTGCCTGCGTGCCCAGCGCAACTACATGGTGCAGACGGAGGACCAGTACCTGTTCATCCACGACGCGGTGCTGGAGGCAGTGCTGGCGGGGCACACGGAGGTGCCCGCCCGCAGCCTGGCGGCCCACCTCCAGTCCCTGCTCCAGACCCTGCCAGGGGAGGCCTGCACGGGCATGGAGATGGAGTTCAAGGCAAGTTCTCTCTCGCTTGGTCTTTCTAGTCCACACTCCCTATACTCCGTTGTAACTTGCTATGGAACGTGGCGGACGCCGCAACCGTCGCGGCCAATCGGTCGCTGTGAGAGCGTTGTGCGACCTTAGGGAGGGGTGCAGACGGTGAGGGGCGCGTAGCTACGTGTACGTTCGCGGCGCCGGATTGGCCGGGATTGCTCGTGGCGTCTGCTGCGGTTCGTCGTAAGACGAAACGGGGTATAGACGCGTACGTGTGTGCAGCAGACGGATGCATGTAGGATGCACTTAGGTGTAATGAGAATGCAACAAATGCATGCGTGTGCGGAATGTTTACTGCCCTTCTTCGCGGTGTTATACCCGTCTCTTCCTTTCGGGCTTTCATTTGCGTTTCTACTCTTCTCTTTCTCCGCCTTCCCCAAGCTTCCTGTTCCTCTTCCTTGTTTCTCTTTCTCTCTGAGCTTTCCTTTTCGGTTTTGCTCTTCTCTTTTTCCTCTACACACTCTTTTACGGCAGTAGCGGTTAGTGCCCCTTCCCGACAAGAAATGCTCACGTATGGACACACAACCCCACTCAACAGCAGAGGTACTGCTCTCCCTCCCCCTGTCGTTTCTCACAGACGGCAAGGCTCTCTTTCGCGCCCTCTCCGCAACCCTTCCGGCAGCAGCCGTTGCAAAATACCCATGTGGTCGCGCTGTGCGGAAACGCTCTTCGTCTCCCCACTGCCGCCGCCCAAAATATGTATGTGAGCTGTTCTGTAGAGGCCCAAACTGCCTCTTCAGAACAACTTGCGTGCATACTACTTTCGCTCCTTCTACCGCAGGCGCAATCACGTTCATCGCCGTAGTAAATGAGCGTTTCAGCCAAAAGGAAAAAGCGTCTGTGTCTTTCTTCAACGCATGCAACATCTCTCGCAATCGTTCCACCAAAGCACACATCTCCTCATAGGCATCTCCTACATCAATTAAAAAGCGTAGAATCCATTGCAGACATTGTACAGCACACTGGCTGAAGCCACATCTCCTTCAACGTGCCTTTTCACAACGCAGCCGCTACCGCCGTCCATCGCAGCACACCTTTCGATTGGTCGTTTGCAATTTTTTATTTCCAACACTTGGCTCGAGTCAACCACGGAGCCGCTCAAGGAGCTCCAATATCGGCAGTCCATTCCCCGACTCTTCTTGTGGGCGCTACCATTGTGGTGATTAGCGTAGGGTGGACACAATTGGTGACCGTTGCGTTTCGGAAATGCGACTTCCTGAGCCTTGGATACGGTGTCGGACAGCTGAGGTGGCATCGTTTTGCTCTCTCGCAGGCGGTTTAGCATTCCCAGTGGGCAAAAGGGCGTTTCCTGGGATTTCACACTAAGCTTCGGATAACCGGCAGCAGTGATTTTGAGCACCAACATGGCCAAAGTGTTGTTTTTCTCAAGCGTAGCTTATTTGGTGGCTCTAGTCTACCCCTCTGCATCTCGAGCTTCTGATTTTCCTGCTTGCACTTTTGCATCCTCTATAATTTGTTTTTAGGGAAGAACTTTTCTTGAATAGGCATATAGACCTGCAGTGTTGCCCAGGGAGGTTGCCCAGCGACACTCGACCTAAACCAGGCGTTTGGTCGACTTTGTTGTTGCGCAGAAACTGGCAAACATGAAGACGCAGTCCAACAAGTTTGTCAGTGCGAACCTGCCGGTGAACAAGTTCAAGAACCGGCTCATGAACATCCTACCCTGTGAGTGTGCTGGACCCTTCCTTTTACTCTACAGATCTCTCTAGGGGCTTTCTTGCTTGTCTATACCGAGTTGTGTCTTTGCGCAGACGAGGCAACTAGAGTGTGTCTTCAACCGATCCGCGGCGTAGACGGCTCGGATTACATCAACGCCAGCTTCATTGACGTGAGTAGCTACTGCGTGTTTGGTGTTCACACTTGGGTGACACGTACTTTGCCCCTAAACTGCCTGCTTCATGTTTTTGTTTCGCGTGGTTTTATCGAAGCTGATTTGTTGTTTGTACTATTTAATTTGTGCTAGAGGATACAGAACTCATCTAGGTTGTAGAATGACATTAAAACATGCATATAATACCGTATTTACTCGCACAATGAACACACTCGCATAATGAACGCACCCCCCAAGTCGGCTCTCAAAATTTCGACTTTTTTTTTTTCACTCGCGTAATAAACGCACTTCCAACTCGGACATCAAAATTTTGACCCCCTCCCTCCACGCACGCGAAATGAACGCACTTTTCTATCCTGGTGCAGCGAGGTCGCGAATGCATGGGCAGCGTGAGCGAACAAAACGCCTTGTAAAAGGCGTTAAAAAAATAAAAAAAAGATCCAACGAAAGCAAAAAAACAAAAGCATCGAAAGATTTGTTGTTGTTTTTTTCTTTTTTTGCACAGCGCAGTCTGGATTTTGGGTTGCGCGCCGCACGCAAGGAGTTAAGAAAGAGAAGCCGAGAAGCCCTCGCCTAAGCAAAGCGAAACAAAACAACTTGCGAAAGGCGGCAAAAAAAAAATCCACAAAACCAAAAAAAAGTGTTTTATTTATTTATTTTTTTTACAGCGCAGTTTGGTTACGGTGTCGCGCGCCGCGCGCAAGAAGATAGGAAAGAGAAGCGGTGAAGCCCTCGCCTAAGCAAAGCAAAACAGCTTGCGAAAGACGGCAAAAAAAAAAAAAATCCACGGAGTTAAGAGAAAAGAAAAAAACAAAGAGCTCTTTTTTTCATTTTTCGCACAACGCAGTTTGGTTCCAGGGTCGCGCGCCGCGCGCAAGGAGATGAGAGATAAGAAAGAAAAGCAGCGAAGCCCTCGCCCAAGCAAAGCGCACATAATGAAGATCCTGCCCTCGCCTCCTCCTCGCACTTGGGAAAGAGAAGCGAGAAGCCCTCGAAATGAACACACTTTTCTATCCTGGTGCAGCGAGGTCGCGAAAGCATGGGCAGCGTGGGCAAACAAAACAACTTGCGAAAGGCGGGAAAAAAAAACAAAAAACACGGAAGCAAGAAAAAAAAACATGGAGAGGGTTTTTTTTTTTTTTTTGCGCATCGCAGTTTGGCTTTGGTGTCGCCGCGCCGCGAGCAAAGAGATAAGAAGTTACGTCGACTTTCGCGGGATAAAAGGTTCGTTCATTATGCGAGTAAATACGGACGCAAAAATTTTACCTCGCGTAATGAGCGCACCCCCAACTTTGCCTCGATTTTTCGGGAAAAAAAGTGTGTTCATTCTGCGAGTAAATACGGTAGTGTATTTGTTCATTAAAATTACCTACAAAAATTTTAAATTAAGCATACTGCTTTACACCCTTATGCACAATTTTTGTTCAATTTCAGCTGAAAAGCAACAAAAGTAAAACAATATCTACGGTGGGACGCTGTTAGCACAAAGAAATGGCCGTCGGTTTTTCTCATTATTTTTTTTTTCTAGAAATGAATTGTCATCAAAATTACTATTGTGGTGGAGAGTGTCTGTTTGGTGCTGCAACCTAAGCGGTAAAATTTTGTGCGCAGCAAACCTGTATTTAGTAAAGTGTAAAAAAATGTATAATTTAAATGTAAAAATATACCATTTTTAATATATTTAATACCGCATTTTTTTCTCCCCGGGAAAATAGAACTTATTTCATATCCATCCATTTTCTGCCAGTCAGTCAATTTACACCTCTGCTAACCACCATTTTCCTACCAGATTGTCTTTGTATGCAGTTTTTATTACTACTGTTTCTATTTTTGTCTTTGTATTTTGTTTCAAATTACTGTATTACGTTCGCTCACATCCCACCCCTTATGTAACTGAACCCCTTAACCATTTTGGATGAGCCTAGCTCGTCAAAGTGGAGCCAGCCGTCTTTAAACCGTTCAGGATGAGTATAGTTTGTCTGCTTTCCCCATTTCACGCACTCAGCTGTTTTGGACGAACCAGGCTCGCTCATTGCTTGGTTTGCGGCTCTGCCAATAAATGACACCACTGAATATCTTTTAATTCTGCTCCCATTTTGGTTTTGGCTAAAACTTTATTTGAAGGCAACAAAATATAATTTTTAAGACAACAATTAAGCAGTTGAGGGTGAGTAATTCCCCCAGATAGAAACAAAATGGTTAAGGGGTTAAGGAAAAAATAAATGAAATGAAATGAAATTTTGTGATATGGCTTTTCCTTTTTTTTTTTTTACGTACCATTTTTTTTTTTAACATTGTGGACACTATTGGCATGAGAGCGAGAAAATTGTCCACAAAATAGCCAGTTTCGCTACAGCGCGGTATAAATAGTAAATAAACTGAGATCTCTGACTGTTTGTTGTAGATTGCCTGCCACGGCAGCTTTTCTTTTATGTGTTTTGACACATAGGTGACGGGTTTTGTGGTGTGCTCGTGTTCCAGGGTTATCGGTACCGCAACGCCTACATAGCCACCCAGGGCCCCATGGCCGAAACCACGGAAGACTTTTGGAGGATGGTGTGGGAGCACAACTCCAACATTGTGGTCATGCTCACCAAGCTCAAGGAGATGGGCAGGGTCAGTACCCCCTCCTACTCTCAGAAAGTACAAAGCATCGTTAACATGCTGTTGGATGTTTCACCGCTAAAGGTTGGGACATTTTTAACGAAATACCTAACTTTCCTCATCTAGAACCTTCACGAGACCATCAAAACATCCTAGTTGGGAGGTGAAGTGGCTATCGGTTGTTTATTTTCACGTGTAAAGCTCTTGTCACGTTAATAATGAGAATTAAAGCAAAACACAAACAGTGAACGACGACTCATCTTTTCTTTTTTGTGTTTCACTCTATTCTTTTCCTTAAGTTCTTCATAATCACGTGAACATGCTCATCGAAATTCTCTTGCCGTGATAGTACGTAGTTACACCAAAGTGCGTATAATTTTGGGCAGTTAAAAAGATGGATATGAGAAAGGGAATTTACGGTTTTTGAGAGATGAGGGCGTTCAATCAGGTCATTAAAGGCGAAAATTTCCGATGAATTCGGGTTAGACATGAAAAAGAGAACTGCATGCCTCCCAAGTTTGAGCTGCAATTTTTTGGGTGCCTCTGGTTTAAAGCCTCCTCCACTGGGTGTCTTACAGGAGAAGTGCCACCAGTACTGGCCCTCCGAGCACTCCCAGCGCTACCTGTACTACGTAGTGGACCCCATCACAGAGTACAACATGCCCCAGTACATCCTCAGAGAGTTCAAGGTCACAGACGCCAAGGTAATGCCCTCATTTGCATGTGTCGTCAGTGTAAGTCATTTGACGTCTATTATGTTTTTTCTGATTTGCTATTTTCGTTTGAGGCGAGAATTGCGAGTGTGTGTCTATGTGTCGACACACGTCTCTGGATAGGCCTTTGACAGATCTTTGTATCGAGGTCTGCGATTGAATGTGATGTTGCGATCAAAAATGCAACATATCAAATGGTGAAAATTGGTCAGAATGACCCTTGGGTCCAAGGTTGATCATCTGTGTCATATTCGTAGCATGGAAAGCTTTTCTTTTCTAATTACTTTCCTAATTTCTATAATACTCCCCAACCGATTTTATCAGGCGTAGAAATTTTTGAGCAAATGGTACCAAGTGGAAGTTGCCTGGGAGTCACAAATGCATGCCAAGACGGGTCTTTGTTGCCTGTGCAGGATGGCCAGTCTCGGACCATCCGGCAGTTCCACTTCACGGACTGGCCGGAACAGGGCGTTCCCAAGACGGCTGAAGGCTACCTGGAGTTCATCGCCCAGGTCCACAAGACCAAGGAGCAGTTTGGCCAGGAGGGCCCCATCACGGTCCACTGCAGGTCCTTGGGCTCTTTTGGATTCGAGTTGGCTTTTCCCCGACTGCCGTGGCACCCATATTTCCCACGTCCAAAGGCTGGTTCACACGCTTGGGGCAGCTTACGACCGTGTGCCTTAAAGGGCCCCTGAAAAAGAAAAAAAAGTTTTTTTAAAACAGTCTGGTTGGGACACGTGTGTCAAAAAATGAATTTTACGCGAAAAAAAAAAATTTTTTAGAGCAATATTGACTGCGCCAGACGCAATTTAGTCGGTAGTCACCTCCTTTCCACTTTTTCTCTCTCTCGGCATTTCGGGCGCGCGAAGGAGAGGTACTCCCCGCCTCCTCGTAGTGGATCGGCTTGGCTGCTTGGCTGGCTTGGCTGCGCCCCGTACGAGAGCCATTGCTACTTCCTGTGTCTGTTCGTCGCACGTTGTACCGCGTCGTACAGCCGATTCACACGACGGACCGAATCGCGATTTTTGTCCGCAGACCGTGTACCAAGTGACCGGCACGTCACCGATTCCTGCAATCCGCGCCTCGTCCGCGGACGCGCCTTTTCACTAGCAGATTTCCGGCGGGAGATCGACTTGAAAAGCGTTTAGTCTGGCAACGGTACATTGTTGTCTTGCTTTTGTTTCTGGGCGATGAAAACAAAAGTGGCGCATCGTTGTGTTTTTGTGGGTTCGCTGGTTCATTTTGTTGGGCGTTTCTTCGTTCCACGTGTGAAAGGAACTGCAGAAACTTTGTCTGGCTGACGCGACGCAGGTTCCTGTACTCCTCCGGGTCCGCGTCAAGAAGCTTCCGTCAAAACTCGTCTAGCACGCCGCGATGATTCTTGCACGTCCAATCAGGATTTCACCGAGCAAGACCTCTCTTGTGGCTGTGGTGAACTTGAGTGTTGTGCACGAGCGCGGAGTGCGTGAAGGCATCTCCAAACGCCCCTTCGCGAGCCCAGAACTTCGTTGCTTCTACGCGGAACCCTTCTCGAGCAGGACCATGCCTGTGTCACTCTCATTCTTTGGGTTAGTAAAGCTAGTGGCGCTTCGCGCGAAGCCTATCACGGTGTTTTGTCTCGATCTGTACGTGGCAGCGGCGTACGATTCTTTATCGTGGTAGCAAACGTCGATTTCTCTCTTGGACAACGGTGCCACGGTGCGATGTTGGAGTTTCGCGGCCCTGTGGGGTGGCGACCAGGTTCGGTCCGTCCATCGCTGTCGTCTGCTCGTCGTCTCCGTCGTGTGGATGCGCTTGGGAGACAGACGAACCGCAGACATATCGTCACCCTCCGCGGATCAGTCCGTCATGTGAATCGGCCATGACTAACTAACACAAGCAACAAGCCCTCTTCAGGAGGTCTTTACATATAAACGCGATAAAACTATAAAACCACCCGAGGACGCGAGACGCGTTGCAAGACCGCGACCAAAACAGAAAAACAAAATGGCGAAGCTTTTGTTTGTTGTTTTATCCGTTTTATCCGAACGGAAGTAACGATTTTGTAAAACGTTTGTAAACAATTACGACGTTCATTTGATGGATTGTTTCTTAAAGCTAAAAATATTTAATTCTAAAGGCGATTTCAAGAGATCACGAAGATTTTATAACCAACATCAAAGCTGTCACTCATTCTTTTGGCCAATGAGAAGCTGATTTGAATGACCACCGTTACCAATGAGAAGCCGAGCTGAATGACCTGGAATTTGCGCGAAAAATTTCAAATAAATCTCTCGCCGTCAATATTGCTCTAAAAAATTTTTTTTTCGCGTAAAATTCATTTTTTTGACACGCGTGTCCCAACCAGACTGTTTAAAAAAAACTTTTTTTTCTTTTTCAGGGGCCCTTTAAGGCCCGTTCACACTCTTGCAGCCGAGTATGACCGAGAAAGACGAGACTTGTTGAAACCTCTTAAAATTTTTTAGGACAAGAGAACACACTGGCACGCTGGCGCCATCTATGCGGTGACCCTGGAACTGCATTTCACAAGAGTGAAGGTTTTCCGGGATTTCCGAGGTCGAATGTGCATAATACCTATGAGAAAGGCTCGTTTATAACGTTGACAAAAGTTTTCGAGCCAAGAAAGAAAGGATAATGCACTAGAGAAATTTAAAATATGCCGGACCGCCAAGTTTACACTGCTACCCAATAGATGGCGCCAGTGTGTCCTCTCGTTGTAAGAGGTTTCAAGGCACCCAGTTCTAACAGGTTGCAAGAGTGTGAACGGGCCTCTAAAACCTCTCGGAATCTCTTACGACGAGAAAGCACGCTGGCTCCATCTATCAGGGAGCTGTGGAACACTCTGGATTTCCGTACATTTCCTACTTTTTTTGGCGTATCCTTCTCTCTTTCTTGGCTGTAAAAACTTCTGACAATGTTATTGTGTACAACCATTTCTCGTAGACAGCACCTACATTTGATCTAGCAAATACCGCAAAGCCTTCGCTCTAGTGAAATCCAGTTTCGGGGAGACCTTGTAGATGGCGCCAGCAGTGTGTTCTCTCGTCATGAGAGATCAAAAGAACTCACTCGTAAACGGACGCAAGAGTGTGAACAGGCCTTAAAGCACTGTTGTCGCTGCTATCATGCTTCCATAAGAACTTAATTGTGTTTTTGTAGCAAAATTTTTCAGTGAGATGTAATCCAAGGTGACCCAGGCTGCACCAGCCCCAAAACAAAATTGCAGTTTTAATTCAGTTAGTTGACTTGCACAATTTTGATCACAATTTTTAAAAAGAAATTATTTTGTTCAAACAGTCTGCCAACATTGATAGAGGGCACACATCCAGTGAATGATTGACCTCAAATTGAATGAGAAATTGTGTCAAGTCCTCCTAATGTGGAATTCTTGTCTTTTTAAATTAAACTAGAAATGCTTGGATTCGGCTCGGGTGACCCCTTTTAAGTGCGACAATTGCACCGCACATTCGGTATTCTTCGAATCGCTCATCACCCGCTAATATGCTTATGTGCCTGTTGGACAGTGGTGTGTGCTACGGCGTTCCAGGTGGTTTGTGCCAACGGCCTTCCCTCTCGTTTCAGTGCCGGAGTCGGACGCACGGGGATGTTCATCTCGCTGAGCATTGTCCTGGAGAGACTGCAGTGCGAAGGCGTCATGGACATGTTCCAGACGGTGCGGACACTTCGCACCCAGCGTCCCGGAATGGTCCAGACAGAGGTGCGTTTTCACATCCTTGCACATTGCGATCCTCGCACGTCGCAATCCTTAAAGGGCAACTCCAGCCCATATTTTTTAATTTGGGATTACGACTGTTTTAAGCTCAGGCGGTGTCCCTGAATTACGAGGTATAATTTTCTTTTTCGATTTTGTGTGTAGTTTTATAAATATCGCGGCTCAAAGTTTGGTTTCGGGCGTCTACGGCAAAACCGAAACCATCTGCTAGAATTATGGCAACACTGACCATCAGCCATGGTGCTGCGGTATGCGGTACAACCAATCGACTGCAGCTCCGCTGCGACGTGACGTCACAGGGGTGCTGCGCTAGTGTTCCTTGACTAAAAGCTAACCCGCTTGTCGCTCGCAAAAGAGCAGCTAGTCGAATCTTCAAAATCGGTTTTAGTGAAGTGTGTGGCTTCACTTCGACGTAATATTTTGGCTGTGATCCTATTTCGTGCCTCCAGTCATTTATCTTGGTTTTGTTTTCGGCCAGTGTTGCCCTTTGAAAGAACCCTCGCAAAGAATGCTTTACGATGTCGGTTAAAGGTTGGCTGACTGATAATATGGTTCCTGAAACATGTCACCAAGTGGTGTGTTTACCATCCCATTCCACTTACGCACCAAGAGTGGTCCCGAAGTGGCAGTGAATGACGTCGCAAAATTCGGAGTGTCATGCCATTGAATGTCCCAATCCTGGCAATTGGGCGCTGAAGTTCTGTGACGGAAATCGAGTGAGCTTTTTTGGGACGCCGTAAAGAGATCAGTCGGAGAGGCGTTTTAGAGCGATAGCCTCTCGGTAACATGTTAGGTGTAATTTTAAAGGCAGGCTCCAACATGTGCGTGGCACTACGACCGACTGCGTTACAACTTGTTGCGTTCCACTACGACGCATTGGCAGAGTTGAAACGGGGGGGGGGCCACCTGTGTGCAAGTAGAACATGGGACACCTCTGTCCTGAACTAGATTGCAGGTTTTGTGGTATCCGCAAGATCAAATTTATGCAACATCTGTGAGAAATAGTTGCTTATAAAATTGTTAAAATTATTCGAAGCCCATGGCAAAAGATAGTTGCTTAATTTAGAAAGTTTGGAAATATATGCGGACCAGAAGTGAGCCAGGGCTACCGGATAGTTGGCTTCGGTGTGTCATCTCATTGTAAGGAGTCGTAAGCGGAGTAACGCAGTCGATCAAACTCGAGCGGAAATGTCGGAACCATCCTTGACGGTTCTTCACTTCTTGAGTAGCAAGCGAGCCCTAGTAGATGCAGTGTGCTTAGAAATTGTGGAAGCTGGCGTTTCTTTTTTTTTTTCTTACGCTTGCCAAGAAGAAAAATGAAGACGTTTACAATTCCCTGTAATGCCGAATTAGAGTGCAGCTCTTGAGGAGAAGGGGAGGGTATGCCCCTCCCCTCTGCTCCTCCTGCTCCCTCTTCCTCCTCCTCTCATTCTCCTTCCTTCCTCCTCCCCCTTCCTTCCTCCTCCCTCATGATGTCACTCCAGACCCTCGTGGCGTCACTCGTGACCCTAGTAGCCCTCGTGACGTCGCTCGTGAAGGTTTCGTGAAGGTCGGGACCTTCACTTTGAAGGTCGTGATTTTCACAAAAGTGACCTTCGTGACATCACGTGTGACGTCCTTGCGGGAAACGTCCAAAAATGCAACGCATGGTTACGCCGACGGCGGCGTCGCTCAAACCGGAAACAGGCGCCTAAGATCTGCGCTCTAAACCTAAAACGCATGAAGGGTGATGACAGACACCTTTGTTATTTTTTAGGGCAATTTCTTTGCGGTGAATTGAGGTGAATTAAATTTTGTATACCACCGCATTTGAGAGGGAGGGTCTGGAAAGAAAGCTACAATGCTGCAGCTTTAGAGAGTTCCCACCTCCTACAAAGTTGGCAGTGCTGGCGGAACTGAAACGAGGCAAGGAGAATAGCATCTTTGCAAGAAAGGCCTGGCATAATACCAACAAAAATGACAACAGCTAAACGGGGCACGATGCATATAGAACTAATGGCAAAAATGTTGGGAAAAAGAAATATATATATATAACCTTCGTCACAATTTAACAACAAAGGCACACATTTGGGGTCATATTTACGATTTCAACAAGATGTTCATACAAACACTACAAATAATGCACGCTTCAACTAGCCAAGCATGATAGAAACGGTTAGGAAAATGCCTGTCACTCACACCCTCCGTTCTGTCTGTCTCTGTTCAGGACCAGTACCAGTTCTGTTACCGGGCAGCGCTGGAGTACATGAGCAGCTTCGACCACTATGCAAACTGAGTCCCCATTCCTCGGGCCAAGGTCCAAACTCCACGCCTCTCACCTCCATCGACGTGACGAGTGCCCGCTACTTTCTGTGTGGAGCCGATTGCGCATTATCAGTTTTTATTTTTTGACACCGGATCAGGTAAAGAAAAGGGACAGAAAAAAGTGGATAGAGTCGCACCGTAACGAGGTCCCTACAACTCGGAAGTAGCTATAACAAGAAGCTCGCATCGTGTAGTGAAAGGTAGGATTCTGGCCCTGCGATTCGAGGAGACGTCGTACGACGTTTAGCGCCGAACGAAGATTGCTGAGTCGGGGTCTCCAGGCCGACGAAAGTAGAAACGTTTTGCGAGCGCAGCCGTCTGTCGATTCGTTTCGGCCCATTTTGAAAGCGGTCGGAGCGTCGGAGGGAGAACTTGCTGGGAGCAGGAGGCCCGGCTCCTCCCGTAGTCACTCAGGTTAGCCTTCTCTGCATTTTCGTGGGACGCCGGACCTCCCGAGAACGTCCACCGAGGTTCTGCCAACATGTCGCGTGCACGCAAGACGTGCTTTGTTGGCACGTTGCACGCAAACGAGACGTGCTCGCAAGTCGTCGTGCTCAAGTTGAAGAGAAAAAAAGACCGGTGTACGACGACGCCTCTTCAGGCCTATCGTGGCTCCGAGAATTAATAAGCAGGACCAACTCGAAACAGGAATACAGGAACCCCAGAGTTTGGAGCACGTTCGGTTCGGTTTCTACCCTTCGACTTTGACGTCATCGCAGAGGCAATACGCAGCGTGCAGGAGGACTTGACGTAGGGCTCCTGCGGGGGCGAGCGTAGCGTTTTCTCTTTTTGTATTCTTTTCCCACGACGCGAGACTTTTCTGTGTCGTTTGCGTTTTAGTCGGTGTGTTCTTTGGATTGCCGTGGGAAGCAGCAAGGGATTGGGGGATCTTACTTCCCGCCTTCACACCATAGGTTTTTTACCTTCATCTTTCATTGTATCATACGTGCATCGTAGCATCATGTTATTTATATTGTGTTGGGAGAGACGGCGCCTTTTTGTACATAGCGAAGATGGCGAACGAACGACGATGTATCTCCGAGGGTACGACGGAAGGACTTCCCGCTCGGTCCCTAATTTGAGGGTAGGGAAAAGAGGCCGTCTCGTCTGCGAAGGAAAGAGTGCAAGTGCGCGCTCGCAATCTAGGTCACCGTTTTTAATTCTGGCAGCAGTCCTGCCCGTCTCAAATGTGCGTGTGCTTGAAGCCGAATATACGATGTTTGCCACCATTTTTCGGACAAAAAGTGGCTGGCATAGAAATCCATTCTTTTTACGTGACTTTCTTTTTTTTTTTTTTTTGACAGAAACGTGAGCAGCGTACAAATGGGTTACGGTGCAGAGTTCACGCCTTGGGTTTTCTCTCCCCTCCCTCGTTTCTGGAGACTGCGTTTACGTGGGTCGTGTGTGGTTTCCCGCCGTGTGCGTCATGTGTGTATGGTTTTCGAAGAACGGCACATTTTCAGGGTGGCATTGCGATGGAAGCGTCTTCGTGTGCGTCCTTTGAGGCTGATTTGTACTTCTGTTATATTAACAGAGAGCCCTTTATAACTTACCAGGTAGATATTTTTACAAGCAATGTTTGGGCAGCATTGGGAGTCTGTTTCGTACATATATACACACGGTAGCGTACAACACGAGCTTTGCTTACTATTTTATCATTATTTCAGTATTTTTTGCTAGACTTTGGTTTGTTTATGTATAGCTCTGCACATCCCCTGTAAATACTTGAGCAACTTTTTTGTGGAGGTCGTGGAAGGTTGAGCGTGCAACTCACCGCGTTTTCGGTTATTTCCGCGGGACTCGAGTGAAGCAGTCACCCGTAGAGCGCCAACGAAACGGGAAGGATACATAATCAAGGACAAGTGCCCAACACACAGGGCACGTTGCACTGTCTGCTCTCTAGGGACATATCACCGTGTGTAGTACTCTGCAGCAGCTGTTTCGACGACAGGATTTTCGATCAGCTCAACCTGTAATTGGGCGAGTCGAAAAAAGAAAAAAAAATGAAACCACAGCTTGAACCCAGCCTGACTTCATGAGGTTGTGACGTAAGATTTTTAGAGTCTCATTGTGCTCGTGCAACTCGTGTGCTATAACACCTCGTGTCTGAGCCACCTGCGGTAAGCGCGCTTTGGCTTTCAATAAGACTCGCGAATGCAAACCGTTCCCAGCCGCTTTGTTTATTTTATTATTTTTTTTTCTCTTCTCATTGCCACTTGGAAACAAATCGAACGAAAGTGGTCAGCAATTTGAAAAAGTTCCTTCCCTAGGCTTCGTCCTCTGTCTGTGTGCGGGTCCTCTTTTTTTTCGTTTGTACGGTGTACCGTTTTAAGATCAAAAGACTATTTACAACTGTTTATGGCATCTACTCATTCTTTTTGCTTCCCCTCTCTATTTGAGTGGTTGGCATAGAGTAACTGTATAGGCTCCACTTGCGGAGCAGAGTATTGCAATGGTGCTCCCATGGTGGTCATGTTGGATCCAAGGTTGCAGTGCGGGTAGCGATTGTCACTTCTGCAGGAGACCCGGATGCGCGGATGTGAGGCGGCGTGCGAAGTAAAAGTGTGGCGACTCACCACGCGTGTGCCGTCGTCTCGTCGTTTGTCCCCTGTTTCTCTCTATGACCTTCCTGTTTGTTCAATTCTAGTGTAGAGTACATATTTTCCAAATGCAAAGCGAGAAACATGCTCCGCCCAAAACTCTGCGCCTGCAAGGTCGCTTTCCCGCATGAAGGTTGGATCCAGCTTGGCGCACGTGACCGCTTCTTCGCCTACACGGAGATGGCGCTGAAAGGAAAAGAAACGCGATACTCCGGCTCTGCAAGCAGAGCCTATACCGCAGTGTGTACTGCCAATACCACCTAGGAGACAAGGCCTGCGCTTTTCCCGCCCAAACGTCCTCGCTGTAGTAGAACTTGTAGTTGGGCTGGTTGGTGAACGTTACGAAGCATGGCATAAGGCACAAAAAACAATGGACACAAGGAAGAAGACACACTCACGGGTGCCACTCACATTTAAAAAGTGCGGAAAAGAAAGAAATACATATCTCGTCACGTTCCTCACGTCCATGCATGCGCTTGGTCGGGGGTTACACACACAGGCGCCTGTGTGTGTGTCTTCCTTGTGTTCATGGTTTTTTGTGCCTTCCACCATGCTTCAAAACGTAATCACTGGTGAATATAGGCAGCCCCACCTAGCTTGCGTCACCGTCGCCTTCAGTGCGTCTTGCAACGCCTTGAAACAAGCGCGACGCCATAACGCGTCGGCATCTGCCGCCTTGCAGCGACTCTCGTCGCGCTTCGGCGTGTTTGCCGCTTGGGGCTGGTCCACTAACGATGACATCATGCGCAGGCCTTGTCTTCGGGATGGTGTTGGTACTGGTGAGTTGCGGAGTGTGTCCCGTGCCCGCCTTACCCACTCGGGCAAAGATTGGTCTGTTGTTTTTGTGAAAGGGTGCAGCTGCTCTAAAGTAACCGTGCGTGTTCCCCGTGCCGCCGCCCCCATCTGGCTTCCTACCGTTTGTAAGACAGTGTACTCAATAAAGATGTCCAAAGATGATGTCCTTTGGCTGGTTCCCTGAGAAGGGAGGGGGGCAAGGGCAGTCTTTTGCTATTTGGGGGCAAAAAAGCAATAACAAACGAACAGCAGGGGCATTTCGCGTTGCAAAGCAGCCGACTGTCCAAGCAACACCCCAGAGATTTTCCAGAGAAGGAACCTCGTGCTTTCTGCTTTTTGTAAGCTCACCGTTTTGCCAACTGTAGCTTTCATTTGCTTATAAGACTACTTTGGGCCCACACCTGATGGTGTAAAAATATGTAAAACACGAACGTACTGGCAGTTTGCCATAGAACAAGAGCGAGCACAACGTCAACAAGCAGAGAAAAAATCTCGTGATAACGGCAGTTTTTGGTTTCCTGGCAATTTTTATGGCAGCATTTTAAGAAAATTGTTGTATTTCAAAGGTATTGTTGTCTAACAGCTAGAAGCCCTGGATCACGGCTTTATCTTTGGCAGTTGCTCCTGCTGAGGAACAGTTTTTGCAACCGAGGTGCCTCCTTGAGCAAAGACCTTGCACTTGTAGCCTAGTAGTGGTATTACCATTCCGAATGTTTTACTCTAGAAAGGGTCGAGAGGCAAATATTTAGGCGAAGTAATACTCCGTCCAAGAGAAAACAACAATTTAGGCGAAGTAATACTCTCCAAGAAAACAGCGGGACCGAAAAAACAAGCAAGCTTTGCTACTATTCAGTTCACTGCGCAAATGCATATTCTTCCGAGGTTCTTCGTTTAGTTGGGTGCACGCGCACCTTTCTTCATTTTTAAACAAAACCCGAACAAATGACTGAGCTCTAAATTTACTCGAGGGAGCATTTTTATAGTATGTTTATTTTTATAAAATATATTATGTGTTCTTTTAGATTTCCTCCTCTCGCTTAGCACTCATTTTGCAACTTTCCACCACTGATCTGAGTGCGGCCACCGGGCGGCCATCTTGCACGCAGCGAAATCGCGTTTTCGCTAGCGTTGCAGAGGCTGGCGGCAGCGTGCTGAAGATACGTTTTCTACTCGTTCGTCGTCATTCGCTGATGAAGTTTTTGAAGACCCTATGTAAGCGTTGAGACTTGCCGTTGAGAAGACGTGGAAATTTCACGAAAGTGCAGTGTCGCAGGAAAAAGGCACAACTCGTCGAAAGCAAGTTTCGCCGGTTTCTGTGCCTTCGCACGCTTGGATACCTAGAGTGCCTTCATACACACGCGCGCTTTTGCTTGAGTGGTGACATGTCGGCCATTTTTCCGCCCAAACGTTTTTTTATGCATTTTGGAGTGCGTGCAATCCGGTGTCACTCGGCTAGGTCGCGTAGCTTTGGCTAATGCATAGACGCCATTTTACCGCCCAAGTCACGCACCGAGTGCGCGAGAGCGTCGCGCGCTGGCACGTTCAGGACAACAATGGATGTCTTCACCCTGAGACAGACAGACATGTAGGCACCCTATGGATACCGATCAAGATGCGACGCCGTGTTGATGGCTTTTGCGAGTCGCGCGGTCGATGCACAAAATGCGTAGTTCTGCTCAACGTCGCTGCGAAGCAACACAATACTCTTTTATTATTATTATTATTACACTTTCGTATCTTGCGTTGATTCGGGTCGGCACATGTGTTGCACCGCCAGAACTTTGGTACACAGGGGCAAGTATATCTTATACCGTGCACAGGGGTATAGACGGCAGTGCACGAGTTGCTCGTGTCGTCTTGTGATCTGCACGCGCACAGCTTCAGCGAAGTTGTCGCGCTTGCAAAGAAACTAAAGTTCCTCGATGCTTTGCGGAAGCGGTGGCCGCCGTGTCTCTGCTCGTGCGAGCCAAAGCTACGCCCACGCTACGCCCGCTACACGTGCTTGCACGCATGGGGCATCAGCGGGGCTGCCTTCCGAAACGGATTTCGGACCCGAAACGGGTTTCGGATAGGAAAGGTGCTTGTCTACTCAACCAAACTTCGGTGTGTTTCGGATAGGTTCGGATAGTTTTGGGGAGGGCGACGAGGACGAGATGTTTTGGACGGCGCCACTTCGCGGGCGCCCTCCTGTGACACGGAGCTGGTAGGATGCGAGCACACGACGTGCAATGTCGAAGGACGGAGTGGCTATGTTAGTTTGCATCTATGCCGACTAAAAACGGTTTATTTATTAAAGAAACGTATACTACGTTTTTGTGACTGATCTTTCTAATCAATGACAACGCCTCGAAGTTGCTTTTTATATTTTTGTGATTTTCCTCAAATGTCTAAAAACAAGTTTGAAGCTGCTTCACGTTACAGCCTGCACGGCGTGCGTCAGACTTATTTGCAGCCTTTGATTTTTTTTTGTCGGTTTTGTGGAGGCTGCTGTATAAAAAAGTTCTGCATTCATTGCTGTTTTTTTTTTTAACTGTGCACGCGCGCACAGTTGTGCTGCAAAGCGCCGCACACTTGTTTTAGCTACATTGAGTTTGCCGATACCGACGCTTCTATCCAAGTGTGACTGCGTCTGGCAACCTCCGGTTCCTTAGGAAAGTTTGTTTCACTGTTGAAAAAACAACGACAATGAGCTGCGAGCCTGTGCGAGCATATTTCTGAAAACTCCAGACTGTATTTTTCAGAACCATGCTTGGACAGGCTTGCAGATCATCGTCGTCGTTTTTCAGCAGCTAAACAAAATTTCCTAACGAACCGGAAGTTCATCAAACGCCGCTCACCTATTGCTGACGCTTGGGTCCTTCCGCATCGAGTAAGTGGCAAAGAAGTTTGTCGCATCGCGACTTCTGCTCGAAAGAAAAGCAGAAATTTTCAATAATTCTTAAATTGTCGGACATGGCCTGGCAAATTCAGGCGATTGATTAATTTGTTCTATCCAATGTTTACTAAGAATTGCTTACAAATTTAAAATCGCTCACTGAGAGGCGCATCACGCATTATGCGCATTTGGGTCCGCGAAATTGAACATACAAATGGTTGTAATTCATAGAAGTTGAAACTTCATTTTTTGGGACGCTGAAGTGTGACCGACTTACTAAATTTACGACTTCGATCGCGAGGGGGTCTCGCACGTTTCGCGTCAACCGGGTGAATAAGCAGATGCTTAATTGAAACGACTGAGGAAGCCAGCCACCGCTTCTTCCTGCCAGTTATTTTGAGGAAATATTTGTTTACTGGTTTACAAAACTCAAAAAAAAAAAAGGAATCACCTTAGAACTAACAAGAGACCAGCACTCACAGAACAAGTTGAAACCAACAGGATACACGGAGTCGCTTATCTCGAATTCGGATTTCCTATTTTAAATTTGATGAGACGTGCCTTTCTCAGTTTTATTTTGTCCAAATCATCATAAAAAATACACCCCATTCCTCGTGGTAGATGTTGTAATGGGGTAAAGCGCTGGACATTCTGTTTTCATTATCCAGCATTTTGTACTGGGGTACCCCCCCCCTTCCCCCTCTTTTTGCTACGCCATTGCTCCCAAGATAAGTAATGTATAGTTTTATTTCTTCTTAACTTTATATATTAAATCCAGGACAAACAACACGGGAAGCACGAATAGGGGGAATGCATAGCGCCCTATATGTATGTACTACGTTTCCAAGGGGACGCAGCGAGTGACTATTTTTTCGCAACAGCACAGGCGTCAAACAGATGGTGGCAGGGGCGGATCCAGAACTCCGTTTGGGGGGGGGGGGGGGCGGAAAATTTGTAAGGATGATATTCTCCCATTCTTTCGTGTGCACCGGGGGGTCCACCGATGTCAAATTGCCCTCCGAGAAGGCGGGAGGGGGGGGGGGTCGACTTGGTTTGGGGGGTGGCCGCCCCCGTCGCCCCCCCCCCCCTTGGATCCGCCACTGGATGGTGGTGATAGACCTTCGCGAAGCCAAAGCCATTTGCACAGTTCGTGCATCAGAGTGAGGCATCTTTCACACAGAGTGCTCCGCCGAAGACCACTTACAGCGGGTTTCCAGGGTGGAAATGAAATCGCCGATCAGCCAACCGCCGCCGCTGCTCTCCTAAGCCGAAGTAAAGATCATATGATCATCATATCAACCGTGATTCGTGACCGAAATGTTCGGGAGGCCGACACACTGCACCCAGAGCTCTGACACTTGGACACGCACAAGCGACCATAGAGCTTTGCTTTTTGAGCTCCTAAGGTTTAAAAAACACCCACAACGCCCACAAGACAGAAAGGAACAACGCCATGTTGACTATATGGCGGCGAGACTGCCGAACCTTCGAAACAACTGAAATTTGGTCTATTAGTTTCGGAATGTTCCGAAACAGCCCGCAACCGAACCTCCAGAGTTTCGTCCCATCACTAGTACAGACATTATTTGAACCCTGGAGGACTCCTGTCCTCCTTGTTTCCACCATCCAGGGTTCAAATAATGTGTGTACCTCAACCAGCTGGCCTGCCCCCTTCCTTTAACCTCTTCAGTTCCCGTACGGTCGC
Organism: Ixodes ricinus; assembly: GCA_037355805.1. Taxonomy (NCBI): domain Eukaryota; kingdom Metazoa; phylum Arthropoda; class Arachnida; order Ixodida; family Ixodidae; genus Ixodes; species Ixodes ricinus. Next base: position 7,029 of record JAZHYW010032278.1, on the reverse strand, counting down.
CATTTTAGTTCACCGAATGGGCGGTTTCTCCTCGACGTCGTGGCAGGTTGTTCCGAACCGATGACTCTGATAATGATACCCGATACTCCATCGACGCCTTTGCGGATGTATCGTATTGTTGTCGAGGGTATCGGAGTTATCGGAACACTCTAAACTAAAACACCCGAGATTTTGTTAGATCTAAAATCGGTTACGTTGTCCACACACCGGCACCGCTGGCGGTGGGCGGCATTGGAAAATAATTTTTCTGTCACAAAATAACCACGAAGAAGAATATAATAGTAGAGGATCTGCGATTAGCTAAGCCAGGTTGATAAGTTGATTGCATATGCAGCGCCAAAGACTCTTATATTGGCGAGAAACGCTTTCGAGTACAATGACGCGCCATCGCGATCTTGGCGTGGCTGGTTCAGAATGTCCCTTTCGAACGTTCGAAAGGGCCAAAATGGCGATGGAGGGGTGGCGGATCTTTTCAGCCAATCGCCTTGCGAGGTTTTAGTCGTTTTGCTTATACAGGCAGGGAACGGCGGTAGCGCGGCTTTAGTGAGGTCGTTCTCTAGGCTCCGTTGAAGGCGCTTCCCCGCAGGCTTTGGTGGACTGCGGAAAAGCGACATTTGCGGTATGGGCACTGACTGCGCTAGTTCGCGGCGCTTGCTTCGCTAGTGGGCTTCGCGTAGAGACTGTGGTGCACTCAGTGGCGGATCCAAGGGGGGGGAGGGGAGGGCGGCGCGCCCCCCTCCCCCAAACAAGGACGTCGGACCCCCTCCCTCCCCCTTCTCGGAGGGCAATTTGACATGGGTTGGACCCCCCTTAAAAAAAGTATCCCCCCCGCCCCCCCCCCCAAAACGGAGTTCTGGGTCCGCCCACTGGGTGCACTGCGCCGTATGACGACAACTCGTGCGAGCACGCTTGTCATCGACACGAAAACGTTAAAACATGTTAAAATGCTTGCCTACCCCGCAGTGAAGCCGCGTGCTTAGGGAAAAAAGCACTCTTTCGATGGCATCCGCGCGCTAATAAAATAAAAAAAGATAAATAATTCGTGTTTTAAACATAATTTTGGCTGCTTCAAGAGGTGCTAGGAAGAAGTCTAATCAATCAGATCACTGTATAAGCTATAATAAAGCAGATATAAAAAATATTGGCGCGGAGTTTTTTTTTTATGAAATTTCTGTTTGAGAAATATTTCGATAGTCCGTCCTTGGTCGGGTGCGAAGTATCTTTAGCTATTGGCCCTGCTAAAGTACTATTCAAGCATTTCACAACGTTGGCGTTGGAGAATAAACTACATGTTTGACTCGAGATTTGATTACAACGTACTCAGCATATCAGATGAGTGACAGGCCCATCAAGGTAAGTCTGAAATTTTGTCTTTGCATAAAATTTGTCAATTGAAATGAACGGGCTCCAGAGAAAAGGCCTCCCGTACGTTATGCTAAAAGGCACCGCTTCGTGAGCCTGTGTAGAGCAGATCTTCATTGAAACTGATGCGAGAGATGATTGTGCGAACTTTACTGAACGACACATTTTCAAGGGCTTTTTCCGCCGTTGGAGACTGTCCCAACCCGGAATTTCAATCACCGAACTTTTTCCCCAATGTTTCCAATATCAATTGATCCTGCAGGTATAATTAAACTAATCGATTCCTTAAATTGTCCTCATCCACTGGTGTTGATGAAATTAATTCTAAATTTTTAAAAAGCACTAAGGAATACTCATCTATTATTTTGGCTAAAATTTTTCAGCAATCCTTAGAGGAATCATGCCTGCCTGGTGATTGGAAAGTGGGAGGGTGGTTCCTCTACACAAGGGCGGAGTAAGCATTCACCCAACAACTTTCGTCCAGTATCTTTAACAAGCGTTCCTTGCAAAATTTTCGAACACGTCATCTACTCCCACCTTGCCAACTTTCTCGATTCTAATGCATTTTTCAGTGCTGTACCAACATGGCTTTCGTAAAACATTTTCCTGTGAAACGCAACTTCTATCTTTCACTCATAATCTGCATTCCATTCTTGACCGCGGGTCCCAGGCGGACTGCGTATTCCTCGATTTCTCGAAAGCTTTCGATAAGGTCAGTCACCAATTATTGCTTTTTAAGCTGAGTAAACTTAATATTCACTTAAGCGTTCTTCAGTGGATTCAACATTTTCTGTCTCATCGCTCACAGTTCGTAACTGTTAATGGCTCTAATTCCCATTTAACACCTGTTAACTCTGGTGTTCCGCAAGGTTCGGTTTTAGGACCATTACTCTTTCTTATTTACATCAACGATCTGCCAGCCATCATTTCATCCTCTGTGTGTTTATTTGCAGATGATTGCGTTATTTACCGGGAAATTTCTACCGACAGTGACACAACCTTATTGCAGTCAGATCTTATCTCAATATCTAACTGGTGCCGCACATGGCTAATGGAACTAAACATCACCAAGTGCAAGTCAATGCGTGTGTCCCGTCGTAATGCCGTTTGTCCTACTTACTACCTTAATAGCGCTCCACTGGAGCCCGTGCACTGTTATAAATACCTTGGCATCCACATAACATCTGATCTTTCATGGAATATTCATATTGAACATGTTATTAACAATGCTAACCGCATGCTAGGCTTTTTAAGAAGGAATTTTAGTTCTGTGCCGTCATCTCTCAAACTGCTTCTTTATAAATCACTTGTTAGATCGAAGCTGGAGTACGCAGCCTCCGTTTGGGACCCCGGCATGGAATACCTCGTTCAATCATTGGAGGCCGTCCAGAACAAATCCGCACGTTTCATACTTTCCAACTACCACCGTACTTCTAGTGTAACCTCCATGAAACTATCGTTATCATTACCCACTCTTGCTTTACGTAGACAATATTCTCGTCATTCCCTTTTTCACAAAATTTATCATAATCCGGCCATGCGTCACAATCTACTAACCCCTCCGTACTATATTTCACGTCGTTTAGATCATAAGAACAAGGTGGGCGTCTTTCCATGCAACACTAATGCATTTTTTTATTCATTCATTCCGCGCACTTCTGTAGAATGGAACCACCTTCCTCATGACATTGCCACCATTGATGACCTTTGCATTTTTAAAGATGCTCTATATAACTTGTTATTTTTTGATATATGACTGTGCTTATTTTGCCTGTTGTTACTCCTTTGTATTTCCCACTCCCCTCTGTAATGCCTTCGGACCTTGAGGGTAAATAAATAACAAATAAATAACGTTGAAATCGGGTGATGTTCGTGTAGATGGCTTCTTTTTCGGCACAACATAATGCGACCCTAGGCACTCTCATGCTGTCTTTAACAGATTTTTGTAGCGTGAGCTACACTGGCCGAGGTTGAGCAGTTTCGCGTGGCTCGTATAATGAGCCGTGCTCTGTGCTGCGCAAGCGCGAGGAGCAGTGACGTCACACAGCGCACAGCTGGCGCGCCGGAGACGCCGCCGTCGCGCGCGCCTCGCCGGTCTTTGCATGCGCGAGGAGCAGTGACGTCACACGGCGCACAGCTGGCGCGCCGGAGCCGCCGCCGTGCTTTCCGCCGCCACCGCGCGTGCCTCGCCGGTCTGTACATTCCAGAGGAGTGACGTCATAGCCGCGGCAGATGCACTGGCGCCGCCGCGTGCCCAGCTGTCCGCCTCCGTTGCGCAGTAGCCAAGTCTGACGCTGCACCGGAGCCGCTTGATAGCACCTCTCATTTTGTGCGCATAAGCTCACGCTACGTATATCCTGGCAGAGCCGAGCTAAGCCTACCGCAATTTTTTTCACCAGAGTAGTCCCGACATTTGTGTTGAAATAATTGAAATAAATTAATTGAATTGTATGTCCTAAAAATGCGTTAAAGCACTTGAATGACTGCAGATATGGGACCGAGCATGGTGTACGGTTTATTTAAATTCGCAAATAAACAAAGCCAAGCAGATGTTTATGTTGCAAAAACGATTAAGAACGTCTAACACATTTAGGTGTAATACTCGTGAAAAAACATCGCCTGATGTGTACGTTACCGTTATCCCAAGCATCACATAATATGTGAGTTAAACGTTAAAAAACAACTATTTTAAATTTGTTATGAAGGCAAAGCACGTTGCTTTCAGGAAACACACATTAGCTTCATATGCTGAGTATTTTTGTTACATTTTTTTAAAAAGGCACTAACAAGTCAAAATCTTTTTTTTCTTCCGAAACGATTGAAAACGATTCCTGGACATTACCCTCAAAATTCGAAACTTGGGAACTCAGTATTTGTGAAGAAAAAAATAATTCCAGAAGTTGATTTTGAAGTTCCCGCGCGATCCCGCGCCAGTGCAGTGACGTCAAACCAATTTCTCATCTACTGCAGAGAGAAGTCGCCCGTTGAGGCAGGTAAAGTTTTTTTAGTGACGTCAAAGATTGAGTCCGTCCTGTAACTCGAGTTTCTCTCTCGCCTCCGACCCGTGCCGAGCGGAAGTGTCGTGTTCCTCCCGCGTCCAGCGAATCAACCGCGCTTCTCCGCGCGTGCCGCCTGTCGCTGTGAGCAGACGACGCTTCGCTTTCGAGTTTGGAGTTCTTTTCGGGCCCCTTCAGCGATCTCAAAACTTTTTGAAACGGTGCGAGGCCTAACAGGACGCGCAGTGGACTTTTGTAAGCGACGTGAAGGACCCTGTCGCGCCGGTTCTGCTTGAAAGGCTGCCCCGTCACAACCGAAACTACGGTAGGCAGACACGAGAAGGCCAGAAACGCGGTGACACGAGACGAAAAAACACGAATGCAACGCCTTCGCCAAGGTGCGGTGGGGCGACGAGTTGAGGCCACCTTATGGCCGCCGCCTCACCCGATTCCAAGATGGCAGGCGCCCATGCGACGGAAGCTGAAAAAGGTCTACTCCGGCTCCCGCACGTGAACGTGGCGTAAATATTTCTTTATTTACTTTGATTTTCATCAGTCACATATTACAAAACACAAACGAACAACGTGAAATCGGTTAATATAGCGAAAGTGGAGTGATGGTCTGTCATGAGATGCGAACAAAATTTGCTACTTATTTTTCTTTGCCGAAAATTTCACAACACGCTTGAGGTAAATTAAGGGGAACCGTATCTAGCAGACGCCGTTTGTCGAGTTTATGTTCGTCCACGTTCTGTACAGTCCAGCGCTCAGGTGTGAACCCAAGGCGCCATTTATATCAACATTTCTCCAAACAGCGCAGCTTCTGTGGTCCAGTTCTGCCTTCTCACCTCTCGCCTAGAGCTTCACAGACCCACGATGAAAGGAACGCAACATCTAACCCCATGTTGTCCAAGCGGGTGAACGCAAAAATTTGCATGGACTTTTCGACCAAGCGGCAGTGTAAAGCAAACACGACGTACGAGCGCGCAAAATTTAACCTCGCGCATATTTTGGGTTACAGTCCGTCTAACTGAAATGGGAAAGTTAAAGTCTCACACCATTTCTCCCCTCTCAAGCTGGGTTCGAGAACATGTCCAAAGATTGGGATCAAAGCTGCCTCGCTTACTGGTGTTTTTTTTTTTTGAAAACTTGATTGCAACAGTTTGATTTTTTTTTTAGAAACTTGATGATTTTTTTGACAGGGCTGTAGTCCGTTTTCCAGAAAATTATATGCGCAGCGTAATTATGTCACCGGCACGAGTGCGGGCTCGGAGAAGTGTACAGCTTGCGTCTCGTGCATGCGGAGCTTTTGGTAAGCCAGCAGGAGCAGCCAAACACAGCAGTGTTGGTCTCGTCCTTTCTGTGACTTTCGACAAAGGGCGTCAATGCTGGAAGATAGAAGGCCCCGCTAGCAGACAAATGTGTGCCAGCGCACGAGGCATGGTCCGTGCAGCCCTTGGCAGAGCATGGTGGCGCAGCACTCGGACTGGTCGCTAATAAAGAGTTTGACAACAGGGCGCGTCCCCAACGCTTCGGGTCACCCGAGCAGCTTGCGTACTGCGCGTGCCCAGAAGCTCCGCGCATACTCTGTGCGTCGAGACACTAAGCTGCTCGGGTGCCCTAAGCGTCGGTTGCGCCCCGTCTTGTAAAACACCTATGGACGCCATATGACTTTCGAGTCAATGGACGTTGCCGGGTAACGACAGCGCGGAGCATGGTATTGGCGGTATCGGTTCTGAGCAGCGGGTGACGAGGAGTGAGACAAAGGCGGAGCGCGTTAGCGGGACTCCAGCACGACCAGGCTTCCGGGCGGCAGCAGCATGGACGGTGCCGGGGCCGCTCGCCCAGGTGCAGCACCGGGGCATCGTCCGGGGCCATGACCAGCCGGGGCTGCGCCACTGGGTCGTCCCCGGAAGCGCCCTTGCGAGGCAGGCTGTACTCCGGCTCCCTGCGAGGAGGCACCAACGCGCACCTAACAAACGATCCTCGCGCTCGTCCACGCCAGGTGGGGGCACTGCGCGGAGCAGGAACCGCGTTAACTGAAGCTTCTGCGCATGCGCACAGGATAGCAGCGCCACCGCAGTGACGTCACAGCCGGGTGTTTGCGAACCAAGCAAGCTGGCGTTTGTAACTCGCTCACTTGCCAGAGGATATAGAAGAAGAAAGCGAGCGAAAGGGAAAATCCCACCCTCTCCGTCGTGGAGTATCTGGCCGCGGTGGGAGCACCGGCACGTCCGACGAGCTGCGGGGCCTACCGGGCGGCAGTCCGGGGGCAGCGTACTTGTGTAGTCCTCGACGGGGTAGCTGCCCTCGCGCCGCGCCGCGCAGCAGCGCAGCTTCCTGGCCCTCGAGAGGTACACGATGCAGCAGACGGGGGCCACCAGGGTGGCCAGCAGCGCCAGCAGGTCCAACGAGAGCAGCGCCAGCAGGAGCACCGCCCCGAGGTTGCCCAGGTTCACCTCCTTGACCCTGAGCAACGTCGTCCACATCGGCCCTTCTTTCACTGAATTAACGCGGAAGGGCTCGGCCCCTATTTAGATACATCTTTCCGTCAAAGTGGACTGGTGTCGACATTTGGCCCAGCGACGATTCCCTCTATGACGTCGGCAACACCTTAATAATAATAATAATAATAGTAATAATTTTATTTCTCATTGGAAATAAAATTATG